>OZ025301.1:532500-822311 GCA_964019185.1 Maratus speculifer | reverse complement strand
TGAATGCCAATTTATTATACTTACATTTGCTTTTTTATGTATTTGATCAATTATCTAACTTTAGAGAAAATGTGCACAAAATATATACAGGGTGATTCAAAAAAGATGGGAAAAATTTTAAGAGGTGATAGTACACATCAAAACAAATAATATTATATGGGAAACTAAGGGTCCCAAACGTCTTCCGAAGGAGATAGACGCCATCAAAGTTTAGGGTCCAAAATTTGAAATGATTATAAAAAACGGAAAAATTGGTCGATTCGTTTGCAGTTTTCACGATAACTATTCTTTATGTCAGCATTGTCTTGAAAATAAATTATAAAAATAAATTTCAAAAAATGCCGGTAGAGGGCGCTATAGACTTTGGAGCAACGAACAACTATTTTTTACCGTTATTTTTTGCATCTCATTAAATTATTTTAGAAGTTTAGACATAAACTTAAATTTTGAGTTCAAAATCTGTGGTTAAGTAACGCAAACTGAACTGTGTTCAATGGGAGTGGGTAGGTTCAAATTTCAAAGGATTATAAAAACCTGAAAAATTGGTCAATTGATTTGCGGTTTTCACTAAAATTATTCTTTATGTCAGTATTGTCTTGAAAATAAATTATACAGATAGATTTCAAAAAATGCCGATAGAGGGCGATTTAGACTTTGGAGTAGTGTACAACTATTTTTTACCGTTATTTTTCGCATCTCATTAAAATTTTTTAGAAGCTTTTACATACACTTAAATTTTAAGCTCAAAATCTGAATCGTTGAGAGTGGTTAAGTAACGCAAACTGAACTGTGTTCAATGGGGGTGGGAAAGTTCAAATTTCAAATTAATATAAAAGACGAAAAAATTGGTCGGTTCGTTTATCTATTTTAACCTTCTCGTCAAACAAACAGCAAAATCTAATAAAAAAGAATACTGCCCAGTTAAACTGAAGGCATTGAGCTCACAGGCTACAAATACTAATTGCACATTAAAGCTTTATATTTTCAAGGGTTAATTCCGTTCGAAAAAAAAAATTAAGAAGGGGAAACAGCTCTCCACTTTTCTCTTTTTTTATACTTAATCATTGAACCTCCTATACTATCAAAGACATGCTTTATCATATAAAAAATCTATATCCAAAATTCAGAGCAAATTAGATAATTCTTAATAAAAACCCATTTAGCATTTATATAATTTAAAAAGAGTTATTCCCCTCTTTTATACTTAACCATTAAACTTCCAAAACTATTCAGAGATTTGAACGAAATCTGAAAATTCTGCTTGAAAAACCCATTTATATAAATTAAGGGGGGGGGACATTAGAACCCCTGTTCCCCTTATTTATACTTATTCAATGAACACCTAATAACAGTCACGGAATCGCCTCATCAGAATGATCCTAATCTAAATTTTGAACGAAAACTTAATTCTGCATGAAAATCCCATTTATATCAACTAACGGGGGGGGGGCATTAGAACCCCTGTTCCCCCTATTTATACTTATTCAATGAACACCTAATAACAGTCACGGAATCGCCTCATCAGAATGATCCTAATCTAAATTTTGAAAACTTAATTCTGCATGAAAAACCCATCTATATCAACTAACGGGGGGCATGAGCCCCCCGTTCCCCCTCTTATACATATCGAATGAACTCCAAAAACTAATCAGGGAAGCGCCTTGTCAGGATATACCTACATACAAAATTTCAAGTGGATCGGATATTTTTATCATGAGTTATCGCGTTACGTACATACGAATATACATACAGAACGGACGGGCACATAAGCTCTCAGGCTATGATAGCCTGTGAGCTAAAAAGGAATAATGAATTTTCGATGCTTGATCTAGGGAGATTTTAATTCTACTAAAATATATCACTATACTGGTAAAAAATTGTGATACATTATATTTTTTCAATAAAGTTTCAAATTATTTGCATATTTATATAAAGAATAAGTAAAAATTATTTCCTTTATACACGAAATACATTTTTAATTTTTAACTTACTTGCACTTTTTGAAAAGTGAAGTAACTTTTTTTAGAGAGACCAAAAGAAAAATATGTATTGACATTGAAAAAAAAAATTGAAGGTATTTTAACGCATCTAAAATTTTATTAAAGAAAAAAAGAATTTCTTTTATTTAAGTACTATTACTTTATGTTAGTTTATTTACTTTTACTTAAAAAGGAGTTTTGGAACAATAACTGTTTGTTTGAATAATTATTTTAAGTATACAGAAAGGAGATTTTTTTTAAACTGTGAAATGATAAAAAAAGTTTAATATGTCTTTCATTTTTGACATCATTTGATATTAGAGAATAATAAGTATATGAAAATATGTATGTAATCAAATATATAATGATATTTATATTTTTTCTCAAAAATGAAATCAGTATATATATATATATATATATATAATACCATTAAAAGTAGACAAGATTCACCAATGGATTTTATCAATAAAACAATAAACAAAAACGAAGAATTAGAATTGAATTGAATTATAATAAAATAAAAAATAGTGTAACGAGTGAATCTGAAAAAATAAATAAATAAAATGAACGCAAATGGAATTTGAAAAAATAAATAAATAAAATAAATGCAAATGGAATTTGTAGCCCCAAAAGCAGAATCATCAGGCCCATTACAAGTTTACCTACAAAAACCAATTTTTAAAAGAAGGATACAAAGCAGAATCTTTTTTGGAGAAGCAATCTATTTCTATATAAATAATACTTCAATTTCTGTTTTCTAACGCAGAATATATTGATTTTTTCTCTATTACTCAGTCATTATTCGCGACCACGCTTATATGACAATTAGTTTGTAATTGCACTTTTTAGATTATTCTTTTAAAACTGTGTGATGTCGATAATTTAAAATTATATTAAAAAATTAACAGTTTATTTATGGGATATGTTATTACAAATTAGTTTTCTTATTAATATTTAAAATATTTATAGAAAATTAAAAAAAAGCTTTAAAAAGTAGTACTTTATAAACATTCAATGTTCATCTTGAAAAACGCGTCTAGACATATTGTGCAATGCATGTTTTCCTAAAAGTGATGTAAGGATATTTTCAATTGCCGCGAGTTACGAAATCTATTTTGGAAAATCCATTTTTTTTTCGCTAGCATATAAATTTGTTCACTTTTTTAAATCGTTTAAGATGGGTCGCGAAAGTAAAAAATAAAACATAGAAATATTTTACAGATTAAATTTAATTTCATACTTACTTTTCAAACGAGCTAGATAGAGATATAAGATTAAAAATATACATCGTCATTCACAGCATCACATTTCTCAGAAAGTAACATACATATACTGCATTTTATTTTTTATTACTTACTGACACGGCTTTCAACCACAAAACATTTTTGTTATTTATTACCCATCTATAGTTCTTACAACTGAACACATTCTTTATTTTTTATCAAAACACCATAAAAAAGTATAAGCAAACAATTGGTAATTATGAAATTTTCACAATTTGAAACATAATAATTAATATTTATAAATGGAAAATAACTTATTTTTGAATAAATGTTGATTAGAATCAATTAAATCCGTTCGGATTCTGCAATTCGTTCATCGATACCTTCGGAATTGAATTATAAGAATTTACTCAAGGAATAATATGTAATCATTATGCTATAAATATCTTCTGTTCGAATGAGCTTCATTTGTGCAGTTATTTTAAAGATTATTTATGGGTCTTTAATTAGCAGATTAATGCTATTCACCCACACAGCTCTGTAATTTCACATTAGCTAAAATTCACCCACATATATCTGTAATTTTCATAGTTAGAGTGAAATAAAGGAAATGTTGTCAATAGTATAACTTGGAAATTAATAATCTCTAATATACAACTTAAAATGACAATGAAACGGGATCAATTTCAAATTTCACAATTTCTCAAAAACAAAAATTCGATTGAAATAATAAACTATAGACAATTAATAGACAATTAATAATAGACAATTAATAAAATATTTAGCCTGATTGGTTTAAACAGTATTATAAAAATGCTTGAAAAAATGTATCAAAGCTGTGTAAAGTTGTACCTATTAAAGAAATTTCTACCTCAAACGTTCAATTTTGGATTAATGGAGACTTCACGAAAAAGACTGAAAATAAAGTTTTTTTTTTAAATTTAAATTTAAAAAATGGTCCCATGTCATTACATTAATTACTATAGAATAAATAATGTAAGAGTTTTACAAACTTGTATCAATTGTCGTTTGATCGAAGCTATTCAGCTAAAGCATGCAAAATTTCAAATATCTACTTTATACGGTTTCCGAGACACTTTGACAAACATATGAGTGAGACGAATGATGTTTCTTTAAATAACCCTCCCCCCGCCTCCCCCCCCCGAAAAGGCATTTAGAAATATTTGTGCAGCCATTACCTATTGACAGAGCTTATACTATTAGTTTACTTTATAAAAGAAAACATAAATAAATTTCTTATTTCTTCATGAACTTTATTTTTTTTCCTTTAGTCTTATTACTATTTTTCCTAATTGTTATAATAATAAAGCTTCCCTATATATTTTTTGTAACTTTTCTCACAAAGTATACAAGATAAAATACAGCCATGAACAAAAAGATATAACTTTTCCGATTAACACATTTTTCTGAAAAATATTTGTTATTTTCTGAAACTTGAGAAAGCACACTGATAAAATTTAATTTCATGCTTGTGTGGATTTTTGACGTGGACAAATTTTCTCATCGGAGAGAAACAATAACATTCCTGTCTCTCTTGATGTTTTCGCTTGTTAATTCTTTCGTGATGAGAGCCTTTTCCTTAATTTTTAATCTTTCATCCCCAGTTTTTCAATAAAAAAAATTAATTGAATCACTCAGATTAAATAAGGTACTCTCCTCATCAGTACTACCTCTAATGAAAGTTATAAATTGCACATCAGAGGGGGGGGGGGTGTCATAAACCTGCAGCTCCCTAGCAATTGCCTTCCTCAACATTTTATGATTACTGCTGACGAACTCCATCGTTTTCATAATATCATATCGCTGACGTTTCTATATGATGCACTCTATATGAAATGTGTGCCACACCAAAGCATCTTTGAGTTCGTTCCTTACTTTAAAAGCAAGTGACCGACACTCTTAAATGTTTCAATTTTTTATGAAGTGCTTGGTCCTACACTGTTAAAAAAATCTACTATACAGATGTAAAGTTATGGAAATCTGTATGCTTACTAAACTTTTATCTGTACCATGATGCACAGATGTACATGTACAAAAAAAATGTACATTGACAAAACTATTTTCAAACAAACTTAATGTACAAACAACGTTATTGAGAGGATTGGACGATTGATCATCCGTG
This sequence comes from Maratus speculifer, assembly GCA_964019185.1. Lineage (NCBI taxonomy): Eukaryota > Metazoa > Arthropoda > Arachnida > Araneae > Salticidae > Maratus > Maratus speculifer. The sequence continues at coordinate 816,966 of OZ025301.1, read as the reverse complement.
GCGAGTTAACGGGAAAATGCTTTAATGCACTCATTTATAATTTAATTATATAACGACATTTAAATGTTATATTGTTATAGGAAGTATACCACTAGACGTATTTTTTATATTTCTAGCTTATCAAGGCGTGAGTCTTAACATACAAAGTTATGAGACACTAAAAAAAAAAAAAAAAAGATTTAGTAAGATCAGCAATAAAACAGGATTAGAGATATTATAAAGGAAAATGACTCAAAAGTATTTACATTGTGCTTCTATGAGTATTTCTAACAAGTGTCTCTATTTAAAGGAAAAACATTAACCTTTAACTGATGTTACCAGTCTCACAGACGGCAACATTTTTTGTTTTTTATAATTTAAGATGTGACTGTCAATTTAACTACAAGCACAACTGAAATTATATTTCATTTGGAGCGTTAGTACAAGAACCAGAGATTTTTGAAAGCATGAATTTTAACTATGATGGTCCGTTACAAAAAGTTTAATACAAAAACACCATCCTATGAGTTAATCATTTCATTCAATCATATTTCAAAGAAGTGATGTCTTAGACTGCTTCACAGTAGTCATGCGACCATTTCTGTCACATCAGTTAAAGGTTAAATACGTTCCTCCAGCTAACATATACTGTTAGCCTCCGAGGCTATTTCCTTCAAACAAACTAAAAAGTGTCGTGTCAAAAATTGTAACCCGCTTTTTCATAATCTGGCCGTTAAAACGAGACATTCATACAATTTTTTTGTTAAAATGCATTTCCTTTTTCTCGGAGTCTATAAAAAAGCGTCTAAACTAAAGAAAAAATCCGTTTTAGATGAAACTATTCAATGAAGAAGTATCACGTCAAATTGTATCTCTTTATTATTTTGCAATTCCAATGTCACAGAGAGAAATTGCTAATCAATTGGGTATTTCAGGCCGTTCTGTTTGCTATTATATTGATAAACACAAGAAAAATGAAGTTAGTTCATTGCATTCTAAACGGGGTCGCCCTTCCAAAAGACCTCTATCAATTTTTTTTCTTTTTTTAATCGGAGGCGAAACTGAATTCCGCAATGGCGTAATCTACATTCAACTTGTTTTATTTTTTTTCAAAATATATAACACTTTTTTATCTTCGAAGGCTAATTTCGCACTTTCAGACTAAAATATTTACTGCGATATTTAATCAAATGTTTCATCACAAAAAATAAAGTGAAATGTAAATAAAGAAAAAAAAAATAAGAAATAGAACAAATTACTAATACATTCCAAGTGCAAAAAGCTTTTAAGAGATTTCTTTGAATCGATGCATACGTGTTTTCTTATTTTATAAAATATAAAAAAGATCTCCTTACAAAGTGTTGTTTGCATTGCATTTCTAACGGAGCTTCAAAGATTTAAATGAATAAAAAGTAGAATGTTTTATCTCCTTACAATAAAATTTTTACTATAACAAAAAATTTCAGTGAATTTATCTAGGTCATACATAAAAATAAGTAATATTTTAAACAAACTTCTCTCATTGCCATTTTGGAAGATGACATAACTTCATTCTTCTTGTATATGTTTAATTAGCAGATATAAATATCCAGCGAAATTTGCATTTTTGTTATGCATGTAAATGTATTTAAATATTCAAATAATTAAATAATTGAAATAAATATTCCAGTTAAATAAACAACCTATTCAGTAAATATAACTAAAGTGTGGATGTATTCATAAAACATTTGGTAGATGATTGCAACGATTTTTCAACTTTCATAATTAATAAACATTTCATATTTCCAACAGTGTTGAACAGTCTTTAAAAAACTCGTCCGTCTATCCGTGCTCTAACTCTAGTCTATTGAGTATGATTTCCCTCAAATGGATACATATTATTAATGTTCATAAGGGCATTTTCGGTACTGAAAATGAAATGTGTAGCATTTTCAATTTATTCATTGAGAAATCAAAGAAGTCCATTACATAAATGTATATGGGAAAAATTATTTGACGTGTATTATGGCAGAATTTGGAACCTATTGAAATGGATATACATCACTGAAGTGCACAATACAGAATAATGTATGCATCGAAATTATCGTTTATTGGTTTGTATCGTTAATTATCGTTAAGCATCTACACAAATAAAATTTGACTATAGAAGAAAATAAGCGGACATTGAAATATTGAAGTCTACGAACAAGTGCGTTTACAGCTGCGATAATTTTTTTAAGATTCAGTTATTGTTTAAATATTACTGGTTGTGTATAAATTTAATAGATACTATACAGGGCTGCCAAAAAGTTCTCAACAGCATCCGTCGATGTGTGGAAATTTTCAACTGGGCTATGCGTTTAATTGAACTTTCGCAGTACATATCTGGAGATCCTATGGAGGATTGGAAAGAAGTCGTATATTTTAGCGACTATTCATGGTGATAGTAGAAATAGGCTTATGCATTTTCCAAATTAATTCATTTAGCAGGCGTCTTTAGTAAACTGGAAAGTTTACTACACTACTGAGGTTTGCTAGAGGCTACTTCTTGTACAACAGAAAGCAGATAGTATTTACAGGGACACACAAAAGATTCCAGTTACTTAGGGATGCACAACCTGTGGCCCGCGGGCCAAAAGTGGCCCGCGATGGGTTAACGTGTGGCCCGCGAACTTCGTCAATTTACAACTAGAAAAAATTGCAATTCTTATGCAAAAGTCGCAAAAGAATATCGTAAATTTTGTCAATTTTTCCGCGGGGAAAGATAAAATTTCATCAGTCACTTAAGAATGGCAAATTTCGTAGATCGGGTACGGAAATATCGCGAATTTTACTGACCAAGTACGGAAAAATCGCACATTTCGTTCATCAGGTTAAAAAAACGCAAATTTTGCCCATGAGGCTGGGAAAAAATAAGCATATTTAGCCAATCTGGCACGGAAAAATGGCGAATTTTGTCTGTCGGATGTGAAAAATCGTACATTTCGTTGATCGGGCAAGAAAAAATCGTCAGGTTTGTTGATGATGGACGAAAAAATTGCAAATTAAACTCATCGGCTGCGGAGAAATCGCATGTTTTCTCGGTTTACCGAGTGATGAAAAAAGTGCATTTTGTTGATCAGGCGCGAAAAAATCGCGAATTTTGTCGATCAGGAACGAAATAATCGCAAAGTTCGTTGATAAAGCACGGAAAAATCACGAAATTTGCGATGATGCGCGAAAAATTTAAAACTTCGTTCATCGGCTACGAAACAATCGTGAATTTTGTAAGTTTATTAAAAAAAAAAAATACCCGCGAATTCTATCTTGCCGCGTAAAAAAATGCAGATTTCGTCGGTTAAAGGCGGAAATTTCGTCGATCAGACATGGAAAAATCGCGAGTTTTATTGACGTTGTTCCGATTTTTTTCGATCGGATTCCTAAAAATTGAAAATTTTGTCGATCGGGCGCAGAAAAATCGAAACTTTCGTCGATTAGTCGTGGAAAAATCTAAAATATCGTCGATCAGTCGCGGAAAAATTGCAATTTTGTCAAACGGCTTAATAAATTTACGAATTTCGTCGATCGGCTTCGTAAAAATCGCTAATTTTGTTGATCAAAAACGGAAAAATTGTGAATTTTCTCGATCGGCTTCTTAAAAATCTTGAATTCACTGATATCGCCTTCGTAAAAACCGCTAATTTTGTTGATCAAACGCGGAAAAATTGTGACTTTTTTTCGATCACTCCGTAAACCACGAATTTCGCCGATCGGCTGCGTAAAGATCATGAATTTCGTGGATCGGCTTCATAAAAATCGCGAATTAGGTTGATCTGCTTCGTAAAATTCTCGAATTTCGTCGATCTGCTTCGTAAAAATCGCGATTCTCACCGATCTGCATCGTAAAAATCGATAATTTCGTCGATCAGCTGAAGAAAAATCGCGAATTTCGGCGATCGGCTTTGTGAAAATCGCGAATTTCGTCAATCGGGTACGTAAAAATCGCTAATTTCGTCGATCAGCTTTGTAAAAATTGATAATTTTGTTGATCAACCGCAGAAAAATTCTGAATTTTATTGATCATGCGAAGAAAAATAGCAAATTTCGCCGATCAGCTTTATAAAAATCGCAAATTTCGTCGATCGGCTTCGTAAAAGTCGCGAATTTTGTCGATCGGCTTCGTAAAAATCACGAATTTTGTCGATCGGCTTTGTAAAATTTCCAAATTTTTTAGATCAGGGTTGGAAAGATCGAATTTTCTCGATACGTTTCATAAAAATTGAGAATTTTGTCGATCATTTTCGTAAACAGTTCTAATTTGGTCGATCAGGCATGGAAAGCTGCACATTTTTTTGATCGGGTGTTGAAAAATCTTGAATTTCAGTGATGAGACACAGAAAAATCTTGTTGATGAAGCTCCTTCCCTCTCCTTCGTCAAAAAGATCACATTTTTTTCGGCATCAGCCAGTCATCTTTGTTTTTTAACACTTTTAATAAAACAAAATTTACTTTCCTAAATAAAGTCAAGGAATAATATTACATCTTGAGAATAATCCCTGCTAGATCCGTCATATGTACAAACGTAGAAACTGCTGATATATCCCTACCAACTGAATTAAATATTTTGACTGGTTAAGCGAAAACTAAAGGAGTATCACCCCCCCCCCACTTCCCTCTGAAAACATATTTTTTATCCGAATATAGGCCACAGACCAACTTCGAAATCGATATTCTCTCCATGTTATTGATGTGGCCCTCGACCATCCAGACATATATATATGTGGCCCTTCTCTTGAAAAGGTTGTGCACCCCTACGTTTACTTATATACTATCCGCAATGTACCCTATACTATTACACCGCATTCTGAATATTTTAAAAACATCGTTATAATACGAACGCACCTCATTTGCTATGTTTCACGTGCAATTTTCAATTTCTTGTTTTTACAGAATTATGTGTCTTAAATCATTTATTTAGATATGTCATTGCATTTCATTTAAAAAAGGCGTTTCTTAACGCTATTCTGATATGTTCGGAATGTGTTGCATATTATATCGAATATTTTTAGATCTTATTTTCCATTCGTATCTATGCCAATCTATGCATAAATTGGTATGCAATAATTCGCATTTAATGTTATAAGGAGAAAAAATAATTTTTTACTAGGTCCGCGTTTTTGTAGTTTCGTACAATTTAACCTTACGCAAAAAATGTGTCATCGCTTCAATAAAGGAAAAACAAAATCTAGCACGATAGAAACGAAAAGAAAGATATTTTTCATGGGAATGTTGAATTTCTGCTGAAATGGCTCCTACGTCTTTTTATCGCGTGCACTATTCTCTTCGAAAATCGTTACAAAATAAAAGTTTTCTCTTTTCACACTAGTTCGGAATTTTTTGATGGCCAAAGAGAGAAAGATAAATTTAAAAGAAAAACTTAAAACATGCTTCTGGAATTATTTTTAGTTTAATAAAAAAATGAAAGGACTTTCTACCCCAATTACCCCAATTTAGAAATTTTCAGACAAGAAATTTTAATCGATGATGTAATTCACAGGATTTAATATCAAGTGTTTATAATTTAAAGCCAAATGGCGACATAATAAACTGCAACATCGGAAATTAGCTTCATCAGCTGTGGTGTTTTTGAAAGACGTTATTTTTTGACTGGACAAAGAGTTAATTAAAATAAATTTTTTTTACAAAACTTTACCATCAAAGGATTTGTACATTTTGTAGTTTTGTATTCATTTACTATGTATCAGGATACAATAATATTAAATTAACTAAGGGGAAATTTGTAAGATAAGTTTAATGACAATGATTTTAAAAATTTCATTACATTAGATTGCTTTGATTCGATACTCTATAATTATTTTTCATCGAATTTTATCCCCCGACTGAAGAATTAATAAAGATATAACAAAAGGATTTTTATTATTAAAAACTAAGCTGCTCTGATAAATATTTTACGAAACATAGACACATTATAATAAAACTTACAACAGCATCACATACACATTTTAAATATAATAATTGGCGAGAAAATTGCAAAATCGTTTTCTCATATGAATAAAAGGGTTTTTAGAGTTTTCCATATAACCGACATTAGAGGTTTTTCCTTATCCTTAGATTTTTACAACAGAATGAGTGAGAAATAGTCCCCTCAGCAGAACCTGTTAGAAATAAATCCCAATTCTTTTTCAAAATATTAACAATATTGTCTGTGAATATTCTCACAGTTTCAAATCTGCCATTTTAAATTGATTGAATAAAAAATGTGTATTTTAAATGTGCCTGACATATACATATTAAATTTATGGGTTTTAAATGATATTTACGTATTCTAAATGAAATGAGTGATTTCTTTACATTTTTAAAGAAAACATTGCAATGGAACAATATTTGTTAATATATGATTTGCACCGGGTTAATATAAAAACAGTGAAATGACCGCATGACCATTATGGATTTGTTTAATTGCTCTTACTAAACAATTTGAAACGCGTTAATTCTTTTACTCACAGAAATACGACATCAGATAAGGAGAACATTATTTTTATTTATAGTGGAAATAATCAAAAGCATTATAAAATAGTAATTTCATATCAAATTTCTGCACTAAAATTCATCAACAAAATATTAATTAAATCATATAACCTGTATATCATACACCTGAATCAAATCACACACTAAGTAGTCTGTTTATAATACTGTATGGTATACACACACACATATATATATACATATAATATTTAGTCGATTCATATAAATTAATAGACTTCATTTGACATTTTATAAAACTGCTCTTAGTTATATTTCTAAGTATGTAAATAAATACTTCCAAAATTAAATTTCCAGACAGAAAATTTCAATCCCTGATGAAATTCACGCGCTTTAATACCATGTTGGTATAACTACAAAACAAACGACGACAAGATAAATTTCTTCTTGGACTCAGCAAAGCTCAAGTTCAGAAATTTCTTTCACCGCCTGCGGTATCTTTGAAAGACGTTTAAGTTATTTGCTGGGCGTAGAGTTAATTAAAACCAATGTTTCTACAAGTAAGAATGTCTTTTATGTCAATGACATTCTAAACTACTAGTTTGTATTAACCACTTTTTGTCTGAAGGTAATGTTATTAAATAATTAAACTGAGGGGAAATTGAAAATATTATTTTACTTATAATAATTATTTTTATTTTTGGTAATAGTAAATTGCTTTGTATTCGTATGCTATATTTAAGTTACTGTATTTTGATACCTGCCTATAGAATATTTAATTAATTAGTAATAGAAATCTATTTTTATAAAAAGCAACCTATATTAAAAGTTAAGTTGTTAAAAAATAATATAGAATATTATACACATATTTTATGCGTAACAACTCCCAAAAAATTGCAAAATCGTTTCCTCATGTGAAAGAAGCCTTTTCTAATCTTAAGTGTAATCCACTATTCTGAGAATTTTTCCTTATCTCAAGATTTTGTTTTCATATAGCCAATAAGAAACTTTAAAGGTAAACTTTAGATGCATCATTATGTTAGACCCTTATATTATATTTGAGAGAGACTTATTTTTTCTTCAAGTAATCGGAAATAAGTATTTTATGATGAAGCTCAGTGGTGACAAATATTTTCTTATTCTCAAAGTATGATAAAACCGCGATATAACTTGAAATACTGTCAACTGTTTGAGGGGAAAAGCATTTATATTCATAAAATGTTGAAAAGATTGAATAAAACCAGAATTTAAAAACAAATTTATGTCAAAATAGATAAAACCTTTTCTTCACCTACTTGATAAAATTATTTTTTTCATTTCAAAATTCTGGTGTCAACGTGACATTTCAAAACTAAAAATAAATGGGATATATTTTATTCCACCGCCCTTTAAAAGGGTTAACGAACTTTATCAAAATATTAATAAAGTGAAATTTCTTGTCTTTTATCGTATACCGGAATCAACTTTCATAAAATCTATTTATTACATTTAATATTTCATTTATTTACATTTTTATGCATATTAGAAAATTCTTTCCGAAATTTAATTAACCAGAAATGAAATAATAGTCAATGGTAAGATTTACACATTTCCCGATATTATGTATATAAATGAGAGATTAGATGTGAACAAGACGAATTCATGCTTCTTGACTTCAGCGGCGCCCGAGATCGGAAACAAGTTTCTGTATCTTTGAAACACGTGTCTAATTTATGAGACGGGCGTAGAGTTCAAACCAACGTTTCTACAAGTAAGAATGTCTTCTGTATCAAAGAGAATGTATATAAATAGCTTATATTAACTCACTTTGTGTTAGAAGAAAATACTGTTAGACAGTTAAACTGGGATAAAGTTTAAAAGGTTAGTTTAATGAAAATAGTAAATTCATGATGTTAGATTGCTTTGTTTTTGAGCGCTATATATGGGCCATTTTCACCATTCGCTTACATTTGCATGGTAACGGATTTGACATTTCTAATAAAACTAAAAAAAAAATTAAAATTAACTACCTTGTATATTTTCTAGCTTAGATAATAATTTACATGCCTTCTAAAACTATTTAGTAAACTTACTTAGCAGCTTACATTTCATCGCTTACATTTCACTTAGCAGCTTACATTTCATCGCTTACACTTCATGGTAACGGACTTGACATTTCGAATAAAATTAGATTTATTCTATTAGAAGCTATTCTATTAGAAATGAATTAGCTTGTATAATAATACACATACCTTCTGAAATTATTTAGTAAACAATATTTAATTACAAAAGTACAAAAATTATTCTTGTAATATTAAAATTTACGGTAACAGATTTCACAGTGAAAAAAAATACCAACCTTGATAAAGGCTTATTCTTGCCACTATTACATTTCTTCACAATTGAAGAGTAAAAAATGGCAAGTAGTAGTTGCGTGAACAGTTTAACTATATCTCCGAATATTTGCTGTTAATTTTAGGCAGAATTAGAAATCTATTTTGACTAAAATAATCACAAGGTAACGGACTTGACAAAAAGTGGGGGATAAAACATTTCTGGTAATGTCTTAAAGAAAATATCTTTTGCAATAATTTTCTACATTAATATAAAACACTAACAGATCATATTTAAAATAATTAAACCTTTCTATTTAAAAAAATTGGCTCAAATTAAAAAAAAAAACACAGTTAAAAACATAAAACTTGGAATGGGACAGGCAGTTTTGCTTAAAATCAAAATTTTAAAGATGTATATCTCAAAATTTTTTTTTAATTTTGCATGTTAGAAATGTTCAATATAATCTTCTTTAGCTAATGCATAGCTCAAATCAAACTTTAAATATTAATTTATGTTTGAATTTTTTTCTTTTTAGTCTGGGACAGCATATGTAAGAGAAATTTGAAAATGGCCCATACATTATAGTAGACGAAATATTTATTGTGCCCTTATAAATATTAAGGTGGTCTGGTGTAATAACGCCAGGCGGGGTAATAACGCCAAGTGCTAATATTATGCATAATTATTAATCTGGTAAATGACACCCATGTGCTCTGCGCAGAAGGGTTTTGAGTCATATAAATCTCAAAAAACAGCTTCAAGTTAATTTGTTTCATTTTTAGGTCTTAATGTTTTTACAAGCAACTAAAATTAACGCTTGATCTAAAATTTGTGAGATAAGTTTTGTGATGTGAAGACTATTTTTTTTATCCGGAAAATCTTTTTTAATTACATAAATTTGGAGTACATTTCATGGACTTTCAAAATGTTGTTGAAGATTTTGGATATCTTCTCGAGATAATTTGTAATTTAAAATGTACAGCGCAATAACTATAACGAGGTAATAAGGCCAATCCTTGGCATTAATACCCCGGTTGATTCCCTACAGTGGCCGAGCTACATCCTAAATACCGATTCAAATAAACACATTTAAAACTGTGCAAGTTTCTAATAATTCTATTTAAGTGGTCCTTTTTAAGCAAAAAGTAGCTCATGTTCTGATATTCTTTCGCCTCATCCTTCCCCCCCCCCCACACACACACCACACCTTTATTTTTCTTACACTTTCTCAAAAAATTGAACATTTTCAATAGCTTAGAATGCAATTTGTCAATTTCTAAGTTTGACGAGTTTGTATTTTTAGAATTGGACAATCTACATGCAATTATTCCATCTCATTTCATAGTTTTGTTTGCATGGCGTTATTACCCATATAGGCGGGTAATAACGCCAAATAGCATTGGTCAAGAAATCCCGCCATTACATTTTATGAATACATATTTGTTAAATTATTTTTTTATATAGATAGTCAATGAGTTGCTGCATCAAATCATATATTTGTTTGAAAAATACAATCTAAAACTGAGCCGTAAAAAATGGTAGAACCTTAACGTGGCGTTATTGTTAAACTACATCAAATTTCGTACAATTTTCATCATTATCAAAGACCAGCAGGTGACGCCACACGTCAGGGACACTTTCCTTGTTTACAAAAACGAAGGATCCCGATGGAAAAGACTCTCATACCTGACGAACCGTCTACCCACGAGGGCCAATGACAACAATAAAAATCCGTTCGAATTGTGGAATAACAGAAATCCAAATTTATCCCACATAAGAACTTTCGGATGTAAAGCATACGCCTACGTAGAGAAAATAAAAAGGTCAAAATTTGACGAGAAAGCCGTAGAGGGAATCCTTTTAGGGTACGATAACAGAAGCAAAGGGTATAGAATTCACACTAGCGATAACAGAGTGATCATATCTAAAAACGTTAAATTTTTGAAAAACGAAGAAAATAGCACGAAACAGAGTTCGCAAGAAAATGAAACCCTTTCCGGAGAAATTAAAATCGATTTGAACCATGATGGACACAATGAGGAAACCGATGAACCACACACACCTACGCAATCCCGAAGGTCACTAAGGGAAAACAGGGGAGTGCCCCCCGAACGATTCGGTATTAGCGCAAATATTTGCCAAATCGAAGAACCCAAAACTTGGGAGGAAATGCAAAGCATACGAGATCCCGAAATAAAAAACAAGTGGTTAGCCGCAACCGACGAAGAAATAAAATCATTAAAACAAAATAAAACATGGGTATTAGTGAAACCAACCCCCGGAAAACGCATAATTGGTTGCAAATGGACATTTGAGAAAAAGTGTAACGCTGAAGGTGAAGTAGAGCGCTACAAGGCTAGACTCGTAGCGAAGGGGTATTCACAAAAGTTCGGATGTGACTACGATGAAACCTTTGCCCCGGTTGTAGCCCACACTACCATTAGATCATTTTTGAACGCGGCTGTATATAAAAATCTAGATGTTACACACTTCGATGTAAAAACGGCGTTTCTGCATGGAACTCTCGACGAAGAGGTACTTATGTACCAGCTCCTGGGGTACGTCAAAAAAGGAAGTGAAAACAAAGTGTGCAAATTAAACAAAGCCCTATACGGGCTCAAACAGGCTTCCAGAGCGTGGAATGTTAAAATCACGCATATATTAAAGGAACTCCAATTCGATCAATGCAAATCGGACCCATGCCTCTTCAAAAAGGAGGAAAACTCAAACGATTCCTACGTGATAGTTTACGTAGACGACATTTTAGTAGCGGCATGCGCAACAAATACCAACAACTTATACGAAAATTTGCGTAAATCAATTCAAATAAAAAACTTAGGAAAAGTGCGACAATACCTAGGAATAAACTTTACCCACTTAGAAAATGGCAGTATCTTACTAGATCAAGAAGCAAAGATAAACGAAATAGTTAACAAATTTAACTTGGGCAACTCAAAGCACACATACACTCCAATGAGCCCCGACTACTACAATATCGACTCAAATTTAAACCTGCTTGAGGACAATACAAATTACCGCAAAGCAGTGGGGGTTCTCTTATACGTACCAACTATTACTCGCCCAACATTTCAGTGTGTATAAACATACTTGGGCGCAGAAACGAAAACCCACGAGAAGCCGATTGGCTCGCGGTGGAAAAGGTAATAAGATACCTGAAAACCACGAAAGAGTTCAAATTCAAAATCGATAACGGTAAGCCCCCGATATTAACAGGATACTTCGACAGTGACTGGGCGGGGGACAAAACGGACAGAAAGTCCACCAGCGGACATGTGTTCAAACTCGGGAACAACATTGTTTCGTGGACCTCCAGAAAACAAGGCTGCGTGGCTCTGTCTTCAACTGAAGCAGAGTTCATTTCCGCATCGAATGCCGCACAAGAACTCGAATGGATACTTGAGGTTCTCGAGGATCTAAGCTTACACCAAAAACCACCCATCACCATATATGAAGACAACATTCCGTGCATCAAATTAAGTGACTCTGATAAATATCAGGGGAGATCCAAACACATCACCGTGAAATTTCACCATCTCAGGGACCTCAAACTGAGAGGGACTATGACTTTAGAATATTGTGCTTCAACGGACATGGTGGCAGACGCGCTTACGAAGCCTCTGCCCAAACCTCGGTTCGAAAAACTGAGGTCGGAATTGCAGCTGATATCCCCGCACTTATATTTATTTATATTAGAAAGTATATTATTAAAAGACATGTTTATGATTTAAGCATTGTTTTCTGTTTAAAATATCTTTTCTTATCTTCTATGTAAATCTTCTATGTTCAATTTAATGTTGAAAAAAATTGAAGTTCAAATTTACAGAAACAACATTTTGTAACGCAAGAGAAAGTTTCTAAAACAAGTCTCTTTTTCTTTATTTCTGTATTTGGTAATTTAATTTCACAAAATTAGAAATGACACTTCTATCTATTTTTCTTTCAGGAGTTCAGGCATGTGTACGTACGTTTTAGATTTAAATTTTCTACACAATGTCATACGCTTGTAAAGAAGAAAAATTTAATACAATCTGCACACGCATATATATATATATATATATATATATATATATATATTTGTGTGTATGCATGTATGGAGTGGTTATATTGATAGACACAAAACATACACATATATAGAATTATATATACAGGATTTCCGAGAAATCTGGAAAGGGTCGAATAACTGGAGAAATCAACATTGAATAGAAAAACGGAAAAATGAGTCTTGAATATTTTCAAAAATGCTGTTCAGTGACACCAATTTTGTCTCCTACCCCGTGTCAATAGGGGCCTAGGAAACTCAATTTTGAAACATTGAATGAAGTATAAATATAAAACAAATATAAAAAATATGACGGAATGAAAATTTCGCCTTGCTTTTAACATAAAATGTATAATATGAACTTTAAAATGTTCAGACTTACTTAAAAGGCGATTAAATAATCATAGATGTTAAAAGTTAATTTTATTTAAAAAATTAACTTTAACATCACATCATATACATCGGGAAACCAATAGAAAACTCAAAAAAAAGAATAAAAGAACATAAAGCAGAAATAAAATTTTGTCGCCAATCTACTGCTATCTCCCGTTTATATCTCAAACAGAATATCACAATAGATTTTGATCATACGAAAATCGTATTCCCAACATCCAGTTATTACTTATCCATTATAAGTGAATCCATAAAAATCCTACGCAAAAGCAATAAAGTGTGCAATAATGCCCTGTCTTATAATATACCCAGTTTATAGTTTAACATCCTAAAAATAAAATCCTAACAATTTGAGAAAATGACGTATTAAAATTTCATGGTACAACAATCAAATATTTCTTTTTACCGTTCACCTAAAATATTACTAACTTAATCTTCAAGCCACGAGTCTCGTTCATTTTTTAAAACGAAATCTTATACTTGTATTTATAAAAGAAAATATTCTCTGAGGAAGAAAATATTTAAAGGAGTTGAAAGTACTAAGATGTCTCTTTTAAATAAAATGAACTTTTAACATCTATAGTTGATTATTTAATCGCCTTTTAAGTAAGCCTGAACATTTTAAAGTTCATATTATACATTGAATGAGGTATTCCAATTTTTGTTTCAGATTCTTCAGATTCAAATACTATGGGAAAAATACGTAACTTTTGTATTTAGGGTTTTTTTTTTCTTTGGATCATCAGAGATTGCGTAGTAATCGAGAAGTAATATAAGTTATACAGAAGTTACACCGTTCTCAAGTAAATATATTCGTAATCAACAACTAGATTAAATAATTAACATTAATATTAAAATTTTAATTTTCGTACTCTTGCTTCTATAAAGCTAATTGAGAATCTGAAAATATATCATTGAGAATTAATAGTATCCTAGCAATCGATATTGGAGGTTTAAAAAAAATTATATCCTATAAAAATTACTCCGAAGCACTTATGAAAATCAGTGGCGGAGAAAGAAACTTATTTTTTTTAATTCTGCATAAAAATCTTTCAAATTTATTTCATAGATATTACCTTTCCTAATAGAGAGAAAAGTTCTACATTTTTTAAATTACATTATCGACAAAGAAATAAATAAAACCACATAAAATGATGGACGAAAAAATAAAGAGGAAATATTTTGCAGGTTTTTGTAATACAAAGGGTGTATTTTAAAATGTCCCAGTTTATGGTATGTTGCAACAGTTTAATTTAGACTGTTTACAATAAGTTCTACATGCAGTGTAATGTAAACTAACCCATTTTTCTTACATATACTCAATAAATGTACGATTATTTATACGACACACATCAAACCATAATTTAAATTCTTTATGCAAACGGGTTAACAAGTCTGGATTCATGGTGGTAATAGCCTCTTCAATTCTGAGTCTCAACTCCAGGCAGCGGTGAAACGGGGTCACAATCTCTACGAAGTATCAAAATAAATACGTGTTATCTCACAAAGGGTTTTGGTTAATATTTCTTTCAAAGGAACTTATCCTTTAATTAATAAATCCAAAAATTGTCAATTTATAGTAATTAAATTCTTACGTAAATGGTATAAGAAAAAAATTAAGGAAGTTAGAAGGAAATAATGCATTTTAATCAAATTAAAAACATTCAAATTGAATTATTTAAATAATATCCAAAATTCCAATTTTTTGAAAATCTGGAAAAAAATAGCGCAGATATAAATAAAATTTTATTTTCCTAAAAGCGAAAAATTTTTTTTTTAAATTAAACTTAAAATGCTGAATCAAAAATCGCATTTTTTTATAGAAAGGAATTTAAATTTCAAAAAAACATGATGAATGTCAGATGAATGAAACTCCAATAATATAAATCTTTAAATTGGTAAAAAAAAATTACGAAATTTCTTTTAATTAAATTCATCCTAATATGCAAATTTCAACTTTCAACACCGACGCCCAAAATAAAAAAGTCTTCTGGCTACTAGTGAGACGCTTTATCTCCAACTTATGATGCCTACACAAAAAATATTGAAATTTTTTAAAATTTAAATCGAAAAATGAACGAACTATAGTGAAATATTTAATTTAATTAAAATAATGGAATCTCAGAATTTTTTTATTTGTCATTTAACACAAAGTATTCAGCCGTAAGTGCACAAAATTTGAAGTCTCTGACTTATACAGTTTATGTACGGACTCTGTGACGGAGGACAGAGACAAATAGGATTTCGTCAGATGAACGAAACACTAAAAAATCGCATGGCTTATATCGCTGTTTTAAATCTTCAGCTCAACAATTACACGCTCATGATTCTTTCTTTTGCGTAGATGGGACTACAAAGTGAGTCAACAAAGAAGCAGTACTTGCGCATGCGCTTATTTAACACTGTTTGAGTTACTCCTTATTTTTGACATCGAACCGACACGCTATTACGCATGCAATTTATAGTATTAAATTTTATAGCTAGGGCGTTATTTTATGGATGCTCTGTATAACAACAATAAAGTGATATTAGAAATAAAATAAATCCCCTGCGCTTTTACATGCAATGTATTTACAGAAAAACTTATTTGACAAATGTTATACTGAAAAAGTAAATCGGAACTTTTGTCTGGAGGTTTTGGCAAGTGACCATTGCACTTATTTTGTAAGTTAGTGAAAATATAAACAAAAAATAAATAAATATATGTTATTATACATTATTATGTTTAAAAAAATTCCGAATATACACTATTTTAAGTTTATTTACACAAATTTTGTTGGCGAAATTCCAATAATTTGTATAGGTAGTTCTAAAATATTTTTAATTTTTGTGAACTAATGAATAAAAATAAATACAGGTTAAGTGTAATATATAAATTTGGTCATTGGAGATGCATCCACATTAATTGAAAAGTTAGTGGTACCAGCTTGACATTCTCAAAAAAAAAAAAAAAAAATCTCAATAACGACTTGATTTTATTAAAATTATTTTTAGGCAGCTAATTTATACAGTAATAGTTTTATTATATTAATGAAGAAAGTCGTGCACGCTTTATGGAAAACATTCTAAAAATTAATTTCTACGCATAAATGCCACTTTTTTTACAATACTTTGTATTACATAGTCTTTAGGGGTCAGATACCCAATGAACTAACATAAAAATTGAGAAAATTGACTTTATAGATTAAACCATCTTTTGATTATATAAGAAAAGCTATATATGTTTTCGACATAACTTTCTTTGTGGAAGAAACAAAAAATATGCCCCCCACCCAGGGGGGCAAGGTAAATCCCAAACGGACAGAAGGGCGGCCCGGCCCAAATGTATCTTTTGTTGAGGTTTCAAAATATGGATTTATAACAAAATAGAACGAGGATTAGACTTTTTTAAAATCGCAGTCATAATTTGAACGAACCTGTAAGTTAAGATTGGTGAGGAAAGGGGGGGGGGGCGGTATGAAAGGGCGAACATTAAAAAAAAAAAATAGTGGCACTCTAAGAGTGCCGATAGAAGTGAAACCTTGAACAATTACGCGTGTATTTTTTGAATCGTTAGGATATATAATTTTGAATCGTCAGGAAATACTTTTAAATGAATAAAAAAAGTTTCTATAATATTAAAGAATATATTAATCTCTATAAAAAAAAACCGCGCGATACCATATGTCCAGCTATTGTAGTTAACTCACTATAACTACTTTCTTACATTTTAAAACGCGATAAATACACCAACCAAAATTAGACCATACTATCGATACCTTAATCCTTATCCAAATAAATCATTTTGTATTAATGCCTTTTATAATATCTGTAGATTACTTTTTGAATTATTCAAATCGGACATTCCATTCAAAAGATATTACGAATTTAAAGATGACAATCTAAAGAAATAATAGTGCTGCTGAGTAATCGGTGGCCAATAAACTTAGGGATTACGTGTGCAATCAAACGATTGCGGGTTCGAACCCCAGTTTCGCTAATATGAATCAATGTTTTTTTTTTTTCCGAAGAAGTTTGAAAAATTTAAATTTTAACACATTATGGGTGACCTGATACACAATATGGGTGACCTGATACACAATATGGGTGACCTGATACACAATATGGGTGACCTGATACATAACGTGACCTGAAATGATGGGAGAAACTTTCTTATGCTAGATTTGTAATGTATGAAGCATAAGCTTTCAATAGACATATTGTATCAAGAAATGAGAAAAAAAACCCTCTGCCTCCCCCCCCCCAAAAAAAACGGTCCTATAGGGGAAACCGGGAAACTGGAATAGCAAAAAGAACGGCGAGAAATGGTTAGCTATACTAGAATTTTTCTCATCACTGTAACTCCTATAGAAGCAAAGTTATATCCTTTTAAAGATTGAAATGAAGTGAAGAAATAAGCAAAATTAGGTGAGTGATCGACAGGGGGGGAGGGGTTCACAGATCTGGGGGTGCCATGTAGCTTAAACTTTTAAGTTAAAAATGGTAGAGAATTAAATAAGCGAAATTTTAAGGTGTATATTATGGGAGGGTGCAAGCCCCTCCCCCCCCCCACAAATTTTTTTTGTTTCTTTTGAAGAAACAAAAAAATATGCCCCCCGGCGGGGCGCAGATAAACCCCAAACGGGTGAAGGGCGACCCTTTATTTATCTTTTGTCAAGGATTTAAAATGTGGATCTAAAATAAAATAGACCGGGAATTGGACATTTTAAAAACTGTATGCATATTTCGAACAGCCCTGTAAGTTAAAACTGACGCGGAAGGGGGGGATTGGAAGAGACGAGCATGAAAAATAAAACATAATAAACTAATAACTTCAAATAACTGGACTTCTAAACAAAAATATAACGATTTAACCTAGTGTCGAATTAATGGGGTGGCCCGCAGGGGATTACCCCCCCCCAGAAGTTATGAGATTTTATGCTTTTTAATGCACAAATTGCGATTCCCCCTCTCTTACAGAGCTGTAAAACATGATGCCTTCCTCCGGAGTCGTGGAAAAATACCTGCATTCAACACTGATTTAGCCTAGAAAAAGAAGAAAAAATCGAAATCAAATCTAAAGATCGAAATCGAATCTAAAGATCGAAATCGAATCTAAAGATTGACATCGAATCTAAAGATCGACATCGAATCTAAAGATCGACATCGAATCTAAAGATCGATCTTACGGGCAGAATCGATTTTACATTTTTACTTTCTTTTGTAACTTTACCAGAAGAGAGTATTAGATTCGTGAAAAGTTTTGACTTCCCGTTTTCGATCGATTTATATATTTTAGGTCTTTAACACGATTTCATGGATTTTAAGAAATATCTGTCTGTGTGTGTGTATCTGTCACTCTGTGAGTCTGTATACGACAAAAATTTTTGACCGTTCTATCTCAAGAACAAATGCACGGAATTCCACAAAACTTTAGATTTAGTTTAACCTTTATATAAACTGAATCTAATTAATTTTTGGTGTATATAGCCTAACAGGTGGCGCTGCTATGCTGCATTTTTTGCGATTTGCGCAACAGCTATATCTGAATAACGAATGAACGGATTTTCATCACAATTTAGATCCAGTTAGTCCTTGACATGAATTGATGTTTTTTGCATTTTGATGTATATAGCTTCCCAGATGGCGCTGCTATGCTGAATTTTTCACAATTTCCACTCAGCGCCATGTGAAAGGGGGGTGCGAAAGGAAGCGGTCGTTCTGAGCACGGAAATTTAGGGGGCGCCAAATTTTTACTACTAACATCACTTTTAGCCTATCACAAGAAAAAGTTAATGGGGGGGGGGCTAAATTGGAACTTTGAACAGGGCGCAGTTCTCTTTTCGCACGCCCCTGTTTCCATTTTAGCTTTATCTCAAGAACTAATGCACGGACTTTCATAAAAATTTAGATTCAATTAGTCCTTGATATTATTTGATGCTAATTACATTTTGGCGGAAATCGCTTAAGAGATGGCACTGTTATACTGCATTATTCATGATTAACGCAATAGCGTTATCTCAAGAACGAATTTTCATCAAAATTGAGATTCAGTAAATCTCTGACATAGATTAGTGTTATTTAGTTCTTGGTGTAAATTGCCCAACAGGTGGCGCTGATATGCTGCATTTTTTATGATTTCGCAATAGCTGTATCTCGCGCTTTCATGGATTTTCATCAAAATTCAAATTCAGCTGGTACCTAATAAAAATTGATCCTGATCGATTTTTGGTGTACATCACTCAACAAAACTTTTTTGCAGAGGGGGGGGGGGGGGTGTTCTGAGGTTTCTTTAATTCTTCTATCTTAGAAACTAATACACTGAAATTTTGGAATTGGCACATCCGTCTATTTTATCTTTGACTTTTGGAGGAAAATGAAAATTATATTACCTTCAGAGAAATCGATTAAAATTTTTAAAGTATCGATTAAATCGAGTTGGCCGTAGAAACGATTAAATCGATTTAAAAAATCGAAATCGCCCATCACTATGCTGTATCTTCTGTGCAGTTGTCTTATGTATTAAAAGGACAATCCTAAAAAAAAGACTTTAGAGTAAAGCTCGGAATTTTGTAACATTTTTTAAAAATCGGAATTAGATGAAATAGAAGCAGAAAGCAGGAACTCTGCATTTTTTAGAATGACAAGTCAGCTCCTGATGAGAAAAAAATATTGTAATTATTATGAGATGGAGCACGTCAAACGTTAATGAAAGAAAATGTTTAAGATGAAACCGTTTCATCAACTTATAAAAGAAAACCACAAAAATAGACTTACCAGTAAAATACATTTTTTTATTGTAACTACAGTGTAAAAAAAATCTGGCAATTTTAGGAAAAGGTCTCGCAGCAAAGATACGGCTTTTTTCCCGGCTTTTTTTAAAAAAAGTTTTGTTTTTGTAGTCTCCGTTTTTAGCAACAGTATTTAGAGCGCTCGGAGAGCATGGCAATAAAAATACAGCAATCTCTTTAGATGATAGATTTTTATTGCAATAATTTCGTATTTTTTAGCTCTAATCTTAAAATGGCAAGAGATATACGGAGAGATTTAATTTTTCTAATAAAACGGAAAATTTCTAAATAAATTTCACGGAAGACAACCTGTCATAAAGCGATAATTTTTAACAGTGTCATTCTATATATATATATCCAATATGTACAACAATCAACAATAAACAATATAAATTCATGTGAATTGCGCCGACGCTGCATTAAAACACATAAATAAAAAACATAATTTCAAATTTATCAATTTAGCAAGAACCAGCACACCCCCCTCACAAAACAAAACTCCCTTAAAATTAAAAATTCAACAAACAAGATACAAAAACAATAGGCTGCCAGCCTCCTCAGCGATGGGTTTTATTAGACAAAAGCAGCCGAACATTCGAGTTTACAAAAACAAAATATATTTAAGTGGCAGTGGGTTTCGGCCAGAGCGGTGAATAGCAAAAAATCAGATGTTAAACACCCGATGGCTATAATTCACGCGCTCCCCCACCGGACCCTACGCCACATTAGTAAACGAATGTCTCACCTGGAACATTGTAAACGATGCAAAATTATGTTCTCTGAATAAAAACCACATCCTCGACTTAGCTGCAATGCCACAACTCAAAACAAATTAAACAGAACAAAATAGAAACCGTATTCCAAACCAATCCAAAAACAATCCAGGTCTGTTGCCACCAGTGCAGCTCATCATCATAAAACCGTCCTTAGCAGGCTTTAGGTAATACAAGTCATTAGCTGTCACTGAGTAGCAAACGATCAAAAATGTAGAGAATCTGCAAAATCAGAGTACTTTTCTATGAACTTGAGAGGAATATTGTGTTTATAATGAAGTTTGCTTTTAAATTGAAAAAACTCACTATAAAATAGATATTTTTCAGAACAGATTCTATAAAATCGGAAAATTTGGCTGATTATAATGTTAATATAGATTCGTTTTGAAATATTGGAGGACCAATGTACGAGCTGATTAACTGTAAAAGAAAAGCTTTTACACTTATTGTAAATAAAAATTTGTATTTTGTTATCTATTAAAATTTTTATTTTTAAATCTAGATAATCAGCTTCCGAACTATTTTCATTAGTTTTTTTTAACGTTAAAAAGTCAGAATAAATTTCTTCAGAATTATCATTAAAATCAGAATCAATATTCACAACGATCAAATCATCAATGTATCGGTAAGCAAAAAATTTTAGATCGGCTTTATTTATACTATATTGAAATTCATAAAAAAATAAAAATAAGTTAGCTGCAGTGGATGAGTAACTAGTACCCATACCAATTCCATTAATTTGTAGGTATATTTTAGAACTAGTATAAACATAATTATTATAAAGGCAAAACCGGCATAATTTATAAAACAAGTTTGAATTAAAATCAGTACCATCTAAAACCAATTCAGCTGTTTTTAAAAGTGCATCCTTTAAGCTATTAATAGGAATGGTGGTAAATAAATTTTCGAAATCATATGTATGGATAGAATGAATTTTATTTTTTTTTTTTTTAATTTTTCAACAATTTCAAAAATTTTAAAAATAATCCAAAAACAGTTACTGTCTTTATATTTATATTACAGCATGTTCAAATTTTTTAAGTAAATCCTCAAATTTTCTATTAAAATTATTACCTATACTATTAACATTACTGCAAATGAACCTGTATTTAGTCGGTACTTTATGGAATTTTGGAGTAAGAAATAAAAATGGAAATGACGGATTTTTATTACGTGGGAATGGAATATTGGTTTGTTTAGAGAAAGCCAGATGTTTATTGATCATTTCTTGTACAGAAGATTTACAAATTTTATAGGTTATACTATTATTTAACTCTGCATTAAGCATTTCCGCATAAAACTTTTTTCAAATTACTGACCATTTAATTTTCTATAAAATTTTATATTCTATAAAATTTAAACCAAATAAATTATTTGGTTTAAAATTTAAAATACTTAAAAGATTGCAACAAAAAATTGAAAGTTTTAACTCTGTAAACTCTCAGTTTAAAGATCTGATTAGTGGTATTTTGTTATACAAAATTGAAAAACACAAGCCTCAAGATTTGGAAAAAGTTTACTTTGTATGCACTTTTCAACAAAAAAGTTTTGATAATCTACGTTTAAGTTCTTTGATTTTGCATCATAAAAGTTTATTTCCTGTCAAAGATATTGTAGTAATACCAAAACAAAATATTTGGTATATTTATAAATATACCAAAACACTGGGAAGTATTCTATTTAATTATAAAGAAGTTTCCCAAAAACTTGATTCATATACTGATTTGAAATGCAATTGCGAAAATTTTAAAAATTCAACTTTTTTAAATGAAACCAATCAACATATTGTGACTGGAGATCTAAATATTATAGAAAATGTTAATCTACGTAATCTTTTGAACTTCGGCACTAAATTTCGTATTAACAATAAATTAAATCCAATAAAGTCATTCAATACTTTTAAATCTGATTTAAATGCTTTTATAACAAAATATCACTAATCAGATCTTTAAACTGAGAGTTTACAGAGTTAAAACTTTAAATTTTTTGTTGATCTGTTTAATTTGTTTTGAGTTGTGGCATTGCAGCTAAGTCGGGGATGTGGTTTTTATTCAGAGAACATAATTTTGCATCGTTTACAATGTTCCAGGTGAGACATTCGTTTACTAATGTGGCGTAGGGTCCGGTGGGGGAGCGCGTGAATTATAGCCATCGCGTGTTTAACATCTGATTTTCTGCTATTCACCGCTCTGGCCGAAACCCACTGCCACTTAAATATATTTTGTTTTTGTAAACTCGAATGTTCGGCTGCTTTTGTCTAATAAAACCCATCGCTGACGAGGCTGGCAGCCTATTGTTTTTGTATCTTGTTTGTTGAATTTTTAATTTTAAGGGAGTTTTGTTTTGTGAGGGGGGTGTGCTGGTTCTTGCTAAATTGATAAATTTGAAATTATATTTTTTATTTATGTGTTTTAATGCAGCGTCGGCGCAATTCACATGAATTTATATTGTTTATTGTTGATTGTTTCACATATTGGATAAATTACTGTGCTTTAGTAGCCTGCTGCTTTAGCGCAATGCTGGGATACAGCTATTGTTTTTATTTTTTGATTTGGCTTTGGACTGGCTCAGTTTCCTCATATATATTTTTTCTTTGTGCAATAAGCTAAAAGCTTCAAAAATTCTATATATAAAAATGTTACGATGAAAAATGAATAATAAAAAATGGGATTAACAAAATGTAGTAACAAACGATGTAAAACTTGACCTAACGTAGAGTTGTCTGCAAGTCCTTACACCAATAGCACGGTTAACCTGAATTTCCATATATGTAAAATTACACATGTTATCTATTTACTAACTTGTACCATATGTGATAAAAAATATGTCGGGGAAACTTCGGGTGAGTTACATATGAGAATCAATAATCACAGATCTAGTAAAAAAGACAATAATTCATCTTTTGAAATAAAGCACTTTTTTACACACGGTTTTCATAATGTAAAAATCCGAATATTAGAACAGATTATTGATGATCCTTTCCGGTTAAGAAGTGAAAGCTTCTATATACTTCGTTTAAAATCTCTGTATCCTTATGGATTGAACATTAAACTAAATTTTCGTACTGGAAATTCTACATGTATATACAGTCTTTTTTCGTCTGTATATATTCCTTATTTCAATATAAAAGAGGTAAACGTGGTAAACACACAGATAAGCAAAAGCAAAATAAATTTTCTGACATAAGCCCATCTGTTGTTCTGCAGGACCTTTGCAATTTATTTTCTAATAGTTTTAATATTAAGCAGATTAAAACCATTTTATTTGGTTTAAAATTTAAAATACTAAAAATTTAAAATACTAAATTTAAAATATTGAAAAGTTTTTTTCTAGTGTTAAGCCTTAAAATGCAAGTTTTTATTTTAAGAAAAAATAGTTCATTTGTATTCGATAAAAAATAACACATTGGCAATATAGTCTTAAACAATTTCTATAAAAAAGTATACATTCGACGCCACTATCCAAGAATAATGCATAAACACAACAAAAAGCGATGTCTTAAACTCTACTAAAAATATAATAATTCATATGCGTTTATTTGTTTGTAACATTAATACGAATATTTAAAATCTTATGCAGTTTATAATAGTTCCATGTTTTATCAGAAATGATTCCCGAAAATTTGTTCAAAATTCACTTAATCACAATCTATTTTTCACTTGTTATTAAAAAATGGTAAAAAATATAGATTAATATTCTTCAACAAATTCTTCTTTACTTTCTACCGATATGGAGTATTTCAGTTGCCACTATTACAAAAATGACACTTTAAAAAAAAGTAATACCTGAAAAGAAATTAAGATTCCGTTTTCGTATAAATTGCAAATGTCCGATGCGTAGAAGTTTAAAAAATGATGGTAGAGATTATGAGTACTTAACCATACAATGATACATCTGCATTGTTTTAAGACTGTATTATGTAACTAACGTTATTTTTTCAAGGACAAAACATTAACCACTTCACCGCAACAGGTATTGGGAAATAGTGCTTTTATTCCCGACATATCTCGGGACAAGCAGGTGAAGTGGTAATAAGATATCGGGAGCTAATGAAAAAAACTAAAGAAGAATATTTTAAATTCATATTAGTCTAATAAAAATAATTTAATACATATTAACTTTTTGCGGTTCCTATTTATATAAAATGCATTTTCAGACAATTAATAATCTTATTTGGGAAGTTTTATACTTCAAATTAAAAATAAAATACTGTAAACTAAATCGGAAGTTTTTTCTAACGGTTTTGGCAAGTGACCATCTCTTTCATAACATTTTATTTATCAGAGGAAATATAGAGATAAAAAGGAAATGAATTTATATGATTATATTTCCAAAATCTCCGTAAATAAACTATTCGAAGCTTATTTTCGACGAATATTGTTGGAAATATTCCAAAATTTGTAATGTGTAGTTTCAAAATATTGTTTAGGATTGTCGGTTAATGAATAAACAATGAATGACAGGTTAAGAGTAAAGTATAAAAATAATTTAGAGGACAAATGTAAATGTTAATTTATTTCATACTGATAGTGGTTATAGTTTTTCCTTTTCAAAAGTCAAAAAACACAGTAATGAGTTAATTATTGTTAAATTATCCTTAGATATCTACCTTTTAAAAAAGGAGTAATTATTTAGTACTAGTAGGTTTTATATCCTTAACATTTAATAAATATGAACAACTTATTAAGTATTTAGTATTAGTAGGTTGTGTATTCTTAATATTTAATAAATGTGAATTTTTTTTTTCGTAGAAACAGAGCTAAAATTGCTAAAAGTGGCGATTGGTCACGATAAATCTCACTCAAAAATGTAAGATACTACCAGTATTTTTTATAGAATCCCTTTATAATACTATGAGTAATATAAAGAGACTAAAGAAAGCGAAATTTTCTTTATTAAAGTACTGGTATTTAACATTTTTTTTGACTGTGTTTTTCCCTGAACACTCCTCATCCTGATATACATACATATTCACATATGTAAATAATAAGTATAAATATCAAACTGCATGCAGGTATTTAGGAATTTTTTTTTTATACTGCAACAATATTTTTTAAACTAAAGCTCAAACGATTTCATAAATGTTAAATATTAAATGGAAAATAATTTATATCTGTTGGCTTTTTCTTGGAGTGGTCGTTCGTTTCATTATAAATACGGGCTTTTCTAAGAATTCGTTAAAATCTTTAAAACATTTTTTTTGCATGCATTGAAATGAGTTAGATAAATTTCTTTTCATACAGTTTTAGTACCAAACAGAAAGCTTTACATGTAAAATAATGGTTAATCAACTTTAATGTAGCACAGGAAGCTTTAGAAATATGAAAAAGAATTATTTTAACTACAAATTGCATGTAATGAAACTGCATAACATTATAATATTTAGAATTTATAATCATGGTAATGACATTATTCAAACAATATATGTTTTGCTTTGTATGTAAGACTTTATTTCTGAATGTATATAATTTTTGGAAGTACATGGAATTACTTCTGTGTCATATACTCTAAAAAATTTTTTTTTTAATCCCACACAAGAAGATATTAAATTTTATTCTAATACTTAAGCAAAATTTTTGTGTTCCCTATCTGAAAGAGTCATGACAATTCCTTTTTTTCACACCTTTACGAAACGTGTTTTTAGTATCATTCACATAATGAGGATTTTAGAAGATAGACGATTTGAGTTTTTAAATTTGTTTGCTTGAAAAATCCTGCAAAATATTAATGCATAAAATTGTTTCAGCTTACTATAAAGCACAGAGATTTAGCTACTCAAAATTTCTATTTTGTTTGAAAAAGAAATGAGTTGTCTTTATTTGTATTCTAAATGTTTGAGAACATTTAAGCATTTCTAAATAAACATGTACATACATTCTTAATAAATCCAAGAATTCAAAATAATTAAAATTCATAAAGCAGGTGTAGACAAATTATAAAATTGTCTAAGGTATTGCCTATATAGTTTACAGAATATAACAAAATACTGAATTAAAAATAAAGTTCGAAAGTATCATTTTTGATTTTATGTAACTCTTTATATTAATTATTTTATTAATTATATTAGATAAAGCTCAAAATTATTAACTCCAGTATCTAATTGTAAACTTCCTAGGCGAGGGTAAGATTAAAATTTAAAACGGAAATTGAGAGGGAAATTGTATACTGTAAAAGTATTTTTCAGGACACTTCTAATATTATCCTAGTGCTGGAAGAAAAATAAAATTTATCTTCTTGACTGACATATACTATCAAAGTGAACAAATAATAGATATTTGCTTGGAGTGAGAAGATTTGCATTTAGAAGGGAAAATTTTAAGCATAACTTTTCTGTAATAAGAATAACGATCTTAGCTCATAGTTCTTTTGCATGTTACTTATTATCATTTAAAAGATAATTTATTATTATAATATTATTATAATTTATTATCAATATTTTATTAATCTATCATCACGCTAATTTATTATCATTCAAAATATTTTTAATACAAAAAGATTATGGAGTTCTGAATAGCATGTGCGGTAGCACTTTCTATGCTGCGGGGTTCGATAAATAGTCAGAGCAGTTTGCATTACATTTCCCTTGAGTATTTTGAAAGGAGAGAGTGTTATTTAAAGCTTTGAAATTAAAAAGTTGAAGATCAACATCCATTTAAAAGCAAGAGCAGTCATTTAAAAAAACATATGTATTGCAGATCTCTTTTTTACACACTTTGATGAGCTTCAGAAGTTATTTTTATTGCTAAAAAGAGACTAAGATACAATGCATTACAATTACCTTTAACTTAAAAAAATAGAGAAATTCATTTAACAGTTTTTTGTTCCTAATAAAACCCAGTTTGAAAATAGTCATTGTGTAAGATGAGTTTATAGTTACTTCAAAACTTTTTACTTATACTTTCCACGTACTCAGTAAATATGAAAGAACAAATGCGGACAAATCGATTGATAGAAATAATTTATAGATTATAAGGAGTAATTAAAATGTAAAGCAAAAACAGATTAGGAACTTCACCTTAAAAGTGAAAAAGGTCTCTCGTAAAATTAACATTTAAAATAATTATCTGATATATGTGTTATGAAGAACATACTTAATTACACAAGACTGCCGAACTAATTTTCCAATTGTATGTTATTAATCTGTGGAAACAAGTTATCTTCTCAGCTGCATACAATAAAACCGATGAGTCTAAATTTATGTATGTCTTATTCTATTACGTTTACGAGAATCCATTTTATCAATTAGTGAATTTGAGTGAAAGATAGGGGAATGTAATCTGTGTTTTAAATGACGGGATTAAGCTTAAATTGATCAAGAAGATTCATTTGCTAATATCAACAGAACATTTACGTTAATCATTCATAGATATTGCAACATAATATAAAACATTTATTAAATTTTCACTCGATATTATTGTACTTTACACGTGTACGTGTAAATCCCATCCTTTACATAAATTTATTTGTAAAATACAGGGTAAACCGCTTGTTGATGCTGCGTACAACTCACATTTCTGATTGTTTACTTCCTTAATTTCATATTTGGTCTTCTATCTGCTTAACCCTCTGGTTGAGCATTAGCTGTTATACTATGATCGCCCTAAATATTTTGTATGTTATAGACCTTCATAATAACACAAACGCTCTTGAAAATGGAGTGTGCAGTGCATTATTTGCTGTTTATAAAAGAAACTGTCAAAAGAATTGAGTTACATTTAGGTGAATGGGAAAAAATACTTCAAGTTCTTTTTAATAATGTAATACTATTTCAAACTTCATTAAAGTGGCATGCATTTATAATATGCAATAAAAGTACGTTTCTTCAGAATGCGTGACAAAAAACACATTTTATTCATTTACAGTGCGAAATTACGACA
This sequence comes from Maratus speculifer, assembly GCA_964019185.1. Lineage (NCBI taxonomy): Eukaryota > Metazoa > Arthropoda > Arachnida > Araneae > Salticidae > Maratus > Maratus speculifer. The sequence continues at coordinate 788,336 of OZ025301.1, read as the reverse complement.
AGAGTATCGAACCACATAATGTCCTATTTGGAAAAAAAAGTTTGCGTCTTATTTCAGTTCTGTTACACTATCTGAAATACAATGTAATTGATATACCGGGTAATCCAAAGTCAGGACAAAATTTAAAAATGAATAATTCGAAAACGGATCAAGATACAAAGAAACTGTTTGCACCGAACGGATGTAAATGAAACCCTGTTTTGTATGATAACGAAAGAAAATAGTTCTGTCGGCGACCAACAGATGGCACTATAGTGATTTAATGCATCAAAAGATGATTTACAAATAAAAAAAATGTTGACAACCTACAATTGAGCTTAATTACGGTTAATTAGTACTACAGTGAATGTTGAATCTGCTGTCCAGCATTCAGAAGTACAGTTCTGAGACAAGGCACCTCACCGTTCACAGCATAAGAGTAGCATTTCTTGCGTTATGGCAGACGCATTTTGACGGAGGGCATCTTTCAGTGCTGCTAGTTATGCCTGTTGGTCGCAGTACATTTTTGACTTCAATAATCCTCACAACCAAAAGTCCCAGGGTGTCAGATCGGGAAATTTTGGAGGCCATGCATGATTAAAGTACAGACTAATAATGCGATCCTCCTCAAATATTGAGCGTAGCAGGCTTTACACAGGCAAAGTAATACGAGTTGGTGCTCCATCTTGAATAAAGGTGACTGTTTAGAGTGCCTGTCGCGCTTGCAATTCAGAAATTCGACAGTGCCATCTATTGGTTGCCAATAGAACTATTTTTTTCGTAGTCCGTAGTCAAAACCCGGTTTCTTTTCCATCCGTTTGGTGCAAATTGTATCTTTGTATCTTGATTCGTTTTCGAATTATTCATTTTTAAAGTTCGTCCTGACTTTTGGATCACCCGGTACATTACTAACGCTTACTACTAGATACTTCCCTAGTATTACAATTTATTTAATCTGTCATAAATATATATATGGAAGTTTCGCTAGAATTTTTTTTCATCGCCGATATACAATAGAACAACTAAAATTCGAAAATCACTCACACTGCGCCTTTGGAGAAAATGTCCATTTACAATTGAGATCTGTAAACCAAAATCTTACATATGGAATGCGATTCAATTGTAGCACAACTTCATATAATTTTTAATAATGCAAATATTGAAAATGTTATACAAATCGCTGTTACAGTGTCTTCTTCTAAAGAATGTTACCAAACGCATACGAAACCTGCATACATAAATCGTCAAAAAACATAAATATGAAATTCAGTCGAATATTATGCACAACTTCATAAACTTTCATCATAAGAAACGTATAGACGGACACCTAGAGAGATATTTATTGTGACCATTCTTTTAATCTCAGGACCCCTAATACTTTTAAATCCATCAGAAATTAAAAGTTTAAAAACACAATCCTTTCTTTTTTAAAAGAAAGAAGATAAAAATAAAAATGCAAACAATAAAAATGCAATGTATTTAACAGCTTGGGGGCGATCGATCGGTATACTCCAACTTAAGGTACTCAAAATCCTTCATTATCCGCAACAGTTATGTTTTATTTTAAAGTTTACCCTTTTTTAATCGGAGCATATTCGTGATTCATTTATATTTAAAAAAATCTACTTTTTAAAAAATGATTAATAACTAAGCAAAAGGCCCTCGTCATGAATGAGTTAAGTTAAAAAAATATAAATACAGAAACTTAACTTAATACATAGTTTTCTAGTGTAATTAATTTTAGTTCTCTTCAATATTTCAATTCTCTTCAGTATTTCAATCCATGTCACCAACAAGGAAGGTCTCCATACGGGCTTACCCCGAAAAATCTGAAAAAATTACAGTATGTTTTTCTTGTGTGGATATATACGCTTATAAAAAATTTTTCGGCGGAACTTCCATTCAGTAACCGTAAAAAAATAATGAAAATTTCATTATTTGGCGATTTATCGCCGGTTGGCGATGGAATGTAATTTCAAAAAATACTTTATGTCAAATACACTTCAAGAAAAAAAAGTTTCATGTTGAACTTGTTTTGATAAATTTAATTTAAATAACTTTAGTTTTAGTTTGTTTTAAGTATAATTTTGTTATACCGATATTTACATGTATTTATATTCTAATTGAATCATCCCAATTTGAGACTCAAAACGAAATTCATAGCTTAAATTAATTTAATTTGTTTCAAGCTCAAAGTCCAATTGAGAATTGCCGATTAGATTTTGTTGCCATGGAAACGTCTGGCTTTTATTTTTTGAATACGCTAGAATATATGTAGATAATTTTTCTCAATATGATTTTTTTTAAATCTATGAAAACATTTTTTCAGTGATTAATTAAATAACTATTTCAACAAGTAATATATATATGTAATACAATATGTATATTTATGTATATATTAAAGTCTCTCATTGTTTATGTTTAAATTCATTAAATACCATTTACACGCATTCTAAATATCCAACAGTTTTGATTTGCATTATAATCGTTTGCTTTTGGCGAGAAAAAGGGTTGCTCGCCAAATCGAGTGACTCTTTCGTCTTTTCACGCCAAATATTCGAAAATATTTTATTTTTTTGCATATTTTCTTCTGTGATTCCGCCGCTAATTTTGACGTAATTTAATCCTTTATTACGTACATAAGTACTTCAACTAGAATTTTTTTCATAACATTCTGAGTATGCCCAATATGGAGATTTTCCTTGCAAGTTGGAATAAAGATTAAAATACAGGTTGGTCATAAAAAAACTTATATGGAGCCGATATATGGAGCTGTAGTGGCCAGTCCGTTCAACCGATTGAGGTGAGATTTCAGAAATATCTATTCAGCGATATGAGCACGAGATTCTGTGAACAGCAACAAAGTGGTGTTCACGGTTACGATTATAGTTACAGAAACTCGAAATTTTCCAATAGCAACGCCCAGTTTGTTTTCACCGCACTATACTCAACGCATGCGAAAACACTAAAGAGCTTTGGAACCGTACTTGCATCACAAGAAACGAAAGCGTTTTGCACGAACAAAAAACAGCTCTGGAAATCCTCCATTCTTCTTTAGCCTTAACAAATAATATATTATCTGAAGAAAATTTTCAGATTATTAATTTTCATCTGATGCCTAGAATAGATCTTTCAGTAATTAATTAATTTTTCGGGTTGCAATTAAATTACGAAGGATTTTCTTTTGTCTTACGCTTCTTTGTGTCAAAACATGTGTAATTAATTCTATGGAAATCTTATTGGAATTTTCTTAGTAGTTAATTAAATAAAAAACTGTTCCTTTGTGTAAATGTACATTGCGACGATTCTTACATATTTCTGCTTAAGAATAAAACATTTTAGGCTTATGCTTTATATTTCTACACCAATATTCAGTTTATAAAATGGAATTTATTTCGTAAATGATAACTATATGTACAGGATGTTTCAAAAATGAAAAATATATTTGAAAAATCAATAAAAATTAAACGGTCAGCGATAGAAAGGCGTTGTTGCCATATGCTTGAGACAACAGTAAATTTTCAAGCAGACAAACTTTCAAAATTAGTTACAATTTTCAACAACAAATGGCACTGCAGGCAATTCAAAGATAGGGAAGAAAACGTAATCTGTGAATTCGAATAATTTTGTATGGTAACGGACTTGACAATTTGCCTTACAGTGCACAACAAATTTTTTTTCATGTACCTTACACATTTACTTTAACACATGTCTTCAGTTTTAAACAAAATTAAGTTTGAAAAATAAATATAAAATTCTGAAATGTATGTTGATAAAGGCCCATATAAAATTTCTACGTATATATGTTACAAATTCTAAAGCTTATTTAAAATAATTTTCACTTTTGACTAATGTTCAATATTCTTAGCAAACAACATCTTCATTTTTGAATTACACTTTAGAATGATAGTTTTTTTCTTTACTATTATTGAAAGTACAATGTTAAAATGTGAACATATGTTCGGTATTATAAAATTAGTTTTACCAAGAAAAATTACTTTTAACTATAATAACTATTAGAGAAAGACATTATTAATTCGCGTTACATACAGGGAGATTTAAAACAACGTGGACATATTGATATCACGCATACTACAAGGATACAAAATCTTATAGAAACATAGGGCCGCATACCACATATTGAGTCACAAATACAGGGTGTTTCAATTTGGGTTGCCCTAACTCAATATTGTTTGACGGTAATAAATTTCAGAAAACTGAATTACATTATTATAAAACATTTAACAGACATTCTAACCGTTGTTTTAAATGTGATAAAACCAAACAAAAGTGGTAGAAGTTTGCATTCTGCGCACCAGCCATATGCACTTAGCACCTCACATTTTGGACTGCGATAATCAGTTTATATGGTATCATCGATTGCTTGAGCAATATGTTTTCCAGATCTTTTTGTAACCTAATCACATTTCACACAAAATAAGGTACAAATCGTTGCATTTTTATTAAAATATTTTTATTTTCCTCGAAATAATTACTTTTAAACCTAGTGGAGCTAGAATGAAACACCCTGTATTTGTGACTCAATAAGTAGTTTGCGACACTATGTTCCTATGTGATCTTTTTTATCCTTGTATGCTTGATTTGTTATATCATTTTGCCCACGTTCTTTTGTATCGCACTGTATATTGCAATATTTTTTAAGTGTTTTTACAGGTTAAACATTTCTTTTAAGCAAACAGTAAAATGTTTCATTAGTATTTCATTAGAAAATTAACCCAACTGCAAATAAAATTATTTACATTTTTTTAAAACCAGAAATAAATGTGAAAAGTTATTCGCAAAATATTACATTTGAAATTAATGTTCCGGAAACAGCATCAGAAAAGGTTGTCATGCAAATTGTAAAGAAATAATCACCACAAATTAAAGAAGAATGACGTTACTGGTCTTTTTCTAAAACAAGAAAAAAAGTATATAACTGAAAAGAGGAAAGGGAAACATTTTATAGAAGTTCTTGTTTACTATGAACATATGTTGAAAAAATATGTTTGAGTTTCAGAAACATAGATTTATATTTTATCTTACTTTAAAAATACATATGAAGAATAAAAGATTCATGAATTTGATCAACATAATTTTTATTTTTCTTCATTATTTAGTGTAAAACGTACGGAATTACCGGAAAGAGAGTTGGTGTTAAACGAGTGTTATTCAGAGCGGGGAATAGATATCGGAGATTTCATTAAATGACAATAGCGGTAATATAGATTTTGGAATGAAAAATCTCTCAGTATTTTGTCAATGAATAAAGAATAGAGTCGGTGGTTTCATTAAATGACAACAGCGGTAATATAGATTTTTGAAAGAAAAATCTCTCAGTATTGTTTATCTTCTAAAGACACTGACAAAGCGCAAACATCGCTATGGGTGGTAGAAAGTTGATTTAAAATTGATTTTTTAGAAACGTGAAAAGGGTATAGCAGGGTTTCATAGTAAAATATGCCCTTGAGTCAGCCACATCCTGTCCTACATGGATCGATAGCCCATAAAAAGAAAATCATTTCTCCCCAGTTATAAACTTATATCTCAAGACCATAGGGGGTAATGTCCCTAAATGCCTGGTTTGGAAAAGTGCGCATTGTGACGAAACTACTAAGCAGATTTAAACGATAAAAATAAGAGATATAAAAAACACCATACGAATGTTTGACAATTTTTTCAGATTTTTTTTAAATAAAAGAACAAGTTTTCTAACATTTTTCCTGTTTTTAAATTTACATTTTAATTTAAAAAAAACTGAAATTTCTGAGTGACCACCTTAATTTTTTTGCATAAAATACTATGAGACATGATGCATATTCATTATCAATTTCAACTTTCTACGTATAGTGCATCATATTAAAAAAGGGCAAAATCATATTAAAAAAAGGGCAAAATCATATTCCGGCGGTAATGTGGGCCGTGTCTCGGACAAATTTCACGCCTTCTTCTCAAATCTCACATAATTCACACAGTATTTTTAAAAGAAGGCGTGAAAATTGTCCGAGACACGCCCCACAATACCGCCGGAATATGAATTTGCCCTTTTTTTAATATGATGCACCATACGTAGAAAGTTGAAATTGATAGTGAATATGCATCATGTATCATAGTATTTCATGCAAAAAAATTAAGGTGGTCACTCAGAAGTTTCAGTTTATTTTTAATTAAAATGTACATTTAAAAATATGAAAAATGTTAGAAACTTGTTCTTTTGTTTAAAAAAATCTGAAAAGATTGTCAAACATTCGTATGGTGGTTTTTTATCCCTTATTTTTTTCATTGAAATCTGCTAAGTAGTTTCGTTACAATGCGCTCTTTTCCAAAACAAGTGTATAGATCCATTACCCCCATGGTCTTGAGATACAAACTTAAAACTGGGCAGAAATGAATTTCTTTTTATGGGCTATCGATCCATGTAGGACACGATGTGGTTTACTCAAGGGCATATTTTACTAAGAAACCCGGCTATACCCTTTTCATGTATGTAATATTCAGTAATGTTTGGCATACTTTCACTGCTGAAAATAAATTCAAAAATTCAAATTATAAGAAAAATTTATTTCGAATGAGATGATTTAATGTACCCACAAGAACTTGTTTAAGGCGGTCAGGGACACATTTTATAATAATTTTTATCGATTGATGTTTTAATTGTTTAGTTAAAATTTTGATTTTTTTTGTGACGGTTAACCACAGTTTTTTGTAAAGAAAAAAAACACGAGATAAAATTTCTTATATTTTTTTATTAAGGGTGTATTCGAAAAAACGCTTTTTCACCTTCAACAGCTCGAAATTTTCCGATTTAATTTCAGATATACTTTTAAAAGTAGAAACATGAAACTTGCTGAGGGGATTTTTGAAGAGACGTACAAGGTGCCGTGTGATGTCATTTCATGCTTCATTCATTAGAATTTGATTAACCCATTAACGCCCAGCGTCCTCGTTTGAAGACTGTTACAAAAACAGCAAGAAAACGGTTTTCCCACCAGTAAAGCGGAAGATAAATATATACCTTCTTTCACGAGACAGAATCCTCGATAAATTTAGATAAAAGTTAATTTGATTTTAAAAGTGGTGGAAAATACAAAACTGAAATTTTAGCAAAGAAAATAATTCGGGCGTTAATGGGTCAATAAACAATTATCTTCTCAGTACGACCTTTTTTTTCGTTCCCAAATCTCCCGCTTCAGAAAAATTGGTTCAAAATGCCGTTTTTGATTGCTTTTTTGCAATATTTTCTGCATTTATCAAAGAATCGACAGTTACGGCACCTTGTGTACTTTCTAAATAAGGCAATTTGCCAGTTTGATGCGTTTTAGAGCAAAAATGAATTCAAAAATAAATCGGAAAACAAGCAGTTTGAATCGAAATACACCCTTAAAAAATTTCCTTTTCCTAATTTTTCCTGTTTTATAATCGACTGTGTATATTATTCTAACATTTTTATCTCTACAATGCTTTAATATCCATTTATCTTGTTCTTTTGTAATGATTTCAAGACTTCAAAGCAGGAACTCATCACATTCGACATCAAAGTAAGCCCTTTTCATTGGAAACAATTGGATTTGGAAGTGTACTTTGTGAATTTGTGAATGAATAACTAAGAGTCTGTGATTTCATTAAATGACAATAGCGATACATAGCTTTTAGAATGAAAAATCCTCTTAGTATTGTTTACCTTCTAAAAGCACTGACAAAGTGCAAACATAGATGTAGGTAGTACAATGTAAATAAAAGAATATATTCCTTTTAACAATTACATTTTTGTGCAATATATACGAAAGGATCTACTTTATCAGTAATGTCATTTTAAATAAAATAAATATCGATATTATTCCTATTCAGTTTCTTGAACGTGTATTATTGACGCCCCGTTTGCACATATAAAAGTTGTCGCAACCTATTGTGTATATAGAAGAAATAATTGCATATTTTACACACACACAATATATATACATATACATATATATATATATATACAAACATATGAGGATTTTCAAAAACAACTTCCGTGAGTAGCTAAAAAAAATTTATTTCTTGTATAAATTCTTTTACTGTAAAGACGTTAGAAGTTTTTGCTTGCACGTGTCTAATTACAAAAATGTTTTCGAACAATAAACATTTATTATCAGGACAAGACTTTGTGCTTATACAAATTATTTAACTCTATGTAAATTTTAAGGTATTTTACTGTATGCGTTTTGGTATTTCTTAATACAAATGAAATACATTTTTAAAAATCTAAATCATTTTGAAATCAAAACATACTTCTAAATCTCAATTCTAAATAACGACGTCACTCTAATACAAGAAAATGAAATTTCCAAAACGTCATCAAATTAAAGTTTCGTACAAAGCATGACTTCGCTTTACAGTCGATAGTGTAATTTTCAAAAATGGTATAGTGAACTCAAATATTTAATTGACGTTAAGATAGATAGACGTGTAGACTATGGTTGTAAAGAAAAAGTGGTCTTTTCATACATTTTGTGATGCAAGTACCAGAGCTTATGCAACAGCAGTTTTCTTACGTTGTGAAGATAAAGACAGTCTTTGTACAACTTTTAGGAGCTAAGTCTGGTCTTGCATCAAAGAAAAATATAATTAATTAAAAATATATATTTTAGGAATACGATTGACTAACTTTGTTTTGAAAGCCTTAAATAGTATTTCCATACCAGTAAAGTATTGGACCGACACTTCTCGCTTGGATTCGAAGAAATGATCAGTGGAGAACGTTTGTAGGCAATAGAGTTCTAAAAATTTGTAAATTTTCCGAATCTCAATCATGGAACTTCGTACCTGGTCATCTCAACCCTGCTGATCTACCTTCTCGAGGATGTTGTCCTAAACAGCTCCTGAAGATGAGATGGTGGGATGGACCAGATCGTTTGAAGTTATCATAAGAAAATTGGCCACATTCAGAAGCAAGACCCAACGATGAATTAGTAATGATGGAAAAGTGCAGTATCTACTCTTTTATGTTCTAATTTATATGAATTTATGATATATAGTAGAATTTCAAAATTTGGTAGATTTATTAATGTCGTATGTTGGGTGAGAGATTCATAATGAAGTGCAGAAATCTAAATATATTTTTTTTATTAAAAATACCAATTCTAGGCATTAGTTTTAGATCTAAAAAAACAGAAAGTAATGTTATGTATCATAAAAATACATATTCACTATGACAATAAAAACTTAGTAACTAAAAAAAGATTTATACAATATGAAAGTTAAAGCTAATAACGTTTTCGTTCTTTCCAGAACATCTTCAGTCAGCTTAAATGAAAGTCATTACCCCATGAGCTTTTATTTCATTTTAGAATTATGTAAATCCCCAAAATTTCCCTCTTTTCTCATACTAGATTATACTCGTCTAAAACAATGATAATAGAGCGGGATGACGAGTTTTCATTCAGACATTCAATTTTATTACCATCAAAACATCATGTAGTGAATTGTCTGATTCAAGAATATCATTTAAAGAATTGTCATGCTGGACTTCAAACAGTTGGATCCATTTTAAGAGAAAAATATTGGATAATTTCTTCTAGACGCAACATTAGAAGTCAATTTTCTAAGTGTTACAGATGCAAAAGATACTCTGGAAAACCATATACTACACCTCCAATTCATTTACGTCTAGATCGAATCAGAGATTCGAAAGTATTCGAAGTTGTTGAAGCTGATCTTTTCGGCCCTCTTTTATTAAAGCAAAGATTCAGAGTTTGGGCTGTGCTTTTTACATGTGCCGTATATAGGGCAATACATTTGGGACTTGCATTCAGTCTTTCAACAGAAGGATTCATTCTGTCACTTCGAAGATTTATATGCAGGAGAGGAATGCCGACTACTATATACTCTGATAAAGGATCCAATTTTAGAGGTACGGATAACCTTTTAAAATCATTGGATTGGAATGCACTAGCATTTCGTCGAAAGAACTGTCTCTTCTTAAATGGAAATTCATCCCTCCAGCAGCAGCTTGTTAGGGTGGATGGTGAAAGCGTCTGATTAGATGTGTTAGAATTCAATTGATCAGAACACTCGGTACTTCCATTTTAACTTTTGAAGAACTTATGACTGTTATATTTGATGTCGAAGCAACAGTAAATAAAAGGCCTCTAACATATATTTTTGAAGAAACAGATAAATTTGTACCTTTTGACTCCATCATCAATTTTACAAGACATTGAAGAAATAAGTGTTCCTGATTTAAATGCAATAAATTGAAATAAACTTCAATTTAGATATAAACACGGACAAAATATTCAGCAACAACTCAGAAACAGATTTAGAAAAGAATATTTAGCAGAATTGATCCACAAATCAAAACAGAAAGGACATGTTGTCAGACTAGGTGAAGAAGTCTTGATATTATTAAACCAAAAGAGATTGCATTGGCCTATAGGAAAAATAGTAAAGATTTTCCCAAGTCGAGATGGAGCAGCTAGAGTGGCTGTAGTTAAAACAAGTTTAGGAACCTTAGTGTGTCCACTTCGTAAGCTATACTCATTAGGGATATCAAGTCCCGATGATCCCTTAATCCAGACTGTGAGTAAAACTAAAAATGGCAAAGTAGTAAAGAGACTTGTGAAATGACTTTTTCTAGAACTCTGAACTTACTTATCTAAAACTCTGAAATTACTTTTCTAGAACTCTAAATGTTTCATTAGTATTTTATTATTGTTTAGTTATTACCTTTATTTATTTATATATTTTTTATTTTGAATTAGTGTTTAGTTTGATCATAAGTGATCTTTTGTTTAACTTGGCTTCCGCCTAAACTAAATGTAGGAGTATGTTAGGAATTGATAAATTCATATTTCATTTTATTTACAGCTTTTGCAAATTTGCCACTGTGACCTTTATCAAACGCGAGCCGTTGCTATAGCAGCGAAGCTGTTTTTCATTTACTTTTCTTTTACATTTTTTCAATCTTACGGGATGAGGTAAAAATTTAGGAGAATAAAGATGGCATCATTTTTTTTATCGAAGAAAAAAAAAGGAAATCGAATTTTTTTTGAGAGAATGTTTATGTTTCTTTGCTTGTCGTGTGTGTCTTAAGTATTTTTGAAGAATTCTGTTATTTTCTGAAAACGCATGCGAAGAATTTTCAAGATAGGCACACACGTATATATATATATATAGGATCATCTTTTCCGGTTTTAACAAGTTAAAATGAATTTATATTTTGTATATATGTAAATAATTTCAATTAAATATTTGTTCATACGTCCCAGTCATACTATTATTCTATGTATGAAATAAATTTATTAACAAAAAAATCCAAATATAATTTATAGAACATTTGAACCCTCTATTAAGTTTTGATTGCATACGAAACAAGCCTATTTTAAGAAGTGTATCCAAATGCAGTTCGGTAATCAATGATTGGAACGCATTGTTGCTTCTATGAATGTATTATTTCTTGCAATAGGACCAGTTCTCTCGTTTAGTATCTTTCCTCTAAAGCCCTCTTAAATGTTTTAATAGGATGAGTAAGACATGTATATATATATTTTTAATTATGCCCTTCTGCGCATCCTAGATGCCCCCTACATACTCATCTTGTTAGCTGTTTGTCATAATTCAAAAGCTACTTAGAAGCAAAAGGTGAAATTGAAAATTCGCTGTTTGATTTTTGTGGAGTAAAAGCTCAAGAAAGTAGTTTTATATATAACTCGGGTTTTTTATTCTTAACTACATTCCTCTTTTATATTGGGCTGTCCAATTTATTCGAACCACATCCGGTTCGATGTGCTTCGGATAGATATCGAGTTGAGTTTTAAAAACATGGGGGGCTGATTCAACTTAACCCTAATGAAGAAAAAAAATGCTGGATAATTTTCAGTTGAATAAAATATATATACACTTCCACACAAAAAAACTTCCATGTTTTCCTTCTACACAAAAAGTTAAAATTGTTATTAAAGGTATAACTGCACAAAATTTTTCCATAACTGTATTCATATATGGATTAGTTTTCTTTTACTTCTTATTCGATTCGGGTTAGGCTTGGTTACAGATTGTATAGTTTCGAATTGAAATCGACAGTTTTTTTGTCGGGTTTAAGATTCAGATTAACGAACGGTGATTCTTGTGCCTGAGGATTCGGGTTAAATTTAGTCTGAGTTATAGGGTTCAAATTGGCTTCAAGACAAATTTTGAACTCACTCTAGCACGTAAATGAAATGTGCTATGTACAAATAGGTTTCCTAACTTTTTAGAATTTTTTTTTAATTCTATTTTTATCTAGTTGTTTATTCTTCTTTTAAAACTTACTTTATGCATAGACCTCACTGGAACTGCATTGAAACAAAGGTGATTTTATTAGCATTTGCATCGGCACAAATTCTAAAAAATTTCGAAATTTTTTGAAATAAATTCTTGCAATTTAATTTTCTCGAAACTTTATGTACCATATGTACTTTTAACGGAAGATACTTTATAAAATCCGATATTTACATCAAGTTTAAATTAAGTTATTTCGGACACGATTTTGAAATGAATAACTACAAATCTTCCTCTAAATTTATTGAAATTTAAACTTTTTAAAATAAACATTTTTTAAGCCAGTGCACGTGAATTTAGAGAAAAATGTCATTGTGTAACTTAAATAAAGATAAAATTCTAGAATTTTTAAATTAATGTAGCAAAATATTTGACTTTATCTAATGATGGAAATAACACTTAAATAAGTTGCTTTTTATTAAAATTTACTTAAGCTTCATATATATTTTCTATATATTTTTATAAAGATAAGTTGCATTTATTTCAAAGTTATATTCATTAAAATACTTACTAAGGGAAATTTACGGTTTAGTATTAGGAACATTAAGTTTTAAGAAACCTGTTAAATTTTTCATTTTGATAATATTTTTGCAAATAAAACTTAAATTTAGCACTAATAAAAAAAATCATATATTAATCACATATATCTCATATATTACGTATTTAAGAAAGAAAATAGAGGAAAGAAAATATACAAAATTTCTGCTCATTCTATTTGTGGATTTACGTATTTTGGGATATGCTGACTACAAACTGATTCTTTTTAAATGTCTGTCTGTTGTCTTTAAATATTTGACTCAATTTTTGTGGGTAATCTATCTCAAGAAGTAACGCACGGAATTTAATAAAGACGGAAATAGTGCTATATCCTGTACAGGAATATTTACCGTGTTAATTTGTACAATAAACGGTTAGATGTGGTTGTTGCGATCTGTTTGAATTAGCTATGATGATTTCGTAAATCAAATAGAAAGTAACATCACATTATACTATGATGCTATGATATAAAATTATATATTATAATATATAATGATGCATAAATAATATGAAAAAAATATAAAATACAAAAAAATTAAATTTAAAATGGCCTTTTGGCAAAAGTTTTTTTAGCTATCAGCGCCAAGTGACACAGGATACGAAGTTCTTTGTGAAAATAATTGGATTTTGATTGCCGTTTTTTAATGACGACGCTTTAATTTCTGGCATATTTCTCTGATGAAAAGAAGGGAAACTGAAATGGTCCTGATGGCTGAAAATATTATTGGGATGATTTGAGAAAAGTGAGAGCGATTTTATTAAAACGTCAGTTAGGTGACGGATTCATTGCAACATGGGGCTGCTTTTCGTTCAACGAAGTGGAGTCAATTGCATACCTTTCGGAAATTGCAAACCTTTCGAAAATTTAATTCAAAGACCCTTTACAAACTTGTTTTGGTAATCTTTCATTTGTTGCAACAATTCCAACAGAAAAACAGATATAATAGCGAGATAATGCACCTATCCACACAAGTGCTAAGAAAAAATTGAAGTTTTGCAATGACTGCTCTTAAATCAATACGATAGGTTATAGGAAGATCTATCAAAATGAGTTTGTAAAAGTGGAAGGCATTTTCTTCATCATAGGAACCCATATCTACAATTGAAGATGTATAGTACAAACAAATTCAAACGGCACCAAAAATTGATAATGTCCAGGAATAAAGAAAAATTTGCATTATTTAAACTCATAAATGGATGCATGATACATTAAATATTTGTTTCTTCGGTTACTATATTAATTTTATTTTGCTGTCCTTAAAGTTTTTACACAGGCAAAAATAGTGATTTTTTGTACAAGTACATTATTTTCGTAATAAAATATTCACAGTTGAATTTTGTTGACGTTTTTATTAGATTTTCAGCTTACAAGGGAAAAAATTCCTTTGTTTTGAAAGTTATAAACAAAAATAATATTTTTTGCTGTCCTTATAATTTTTACGAGCACTGTTGTTTTTCTCGACTGTTTCAACTCTTCGCCGAGTTATTTTCAAAATAAATAAATTATAATATTTTGAAATTACAAGTTATTGGATTCAATCAGTTAGTATCCCATGTAACACACGTTGCTTTTTTAATTCGGACGATATTTCTAATTTCGAAACGATTGATCTCTATCCACACTTTTGGTAAGCTGAATGATGCTGTTTCGTTACATAGGTTTGTTTATGTATCAGAATCATAAGGAACTATTAGAACCGTATTTGATACAGTACAATTTCAAAATCTCATTATTTATTTGTTTTGAAAATAACTCGGTAACAGTTGAAACATGTCAACAGTCAAGTAAACAATCTAAATTATTTGTAATTATTTTTATCTTTTTCTTTTACGATTGGAAATGATAGAATAATTAATTATTTCTAAAGAATTAAACGAGTTTTATGTTACGTAAATAAATATGGTCACCTATTAGAATTTCTAAACGGATTCCATCACATTTGAAATGAAAAGGAATTCAAATCATTTATTTGAAGATTAAAAAAGAAAAAAACTAATCTTAATGTATCAAAGGAAATTTTCTAAAAAAATAAAAGTTAATTGACTCAGAGGAATTGGTTTTAAATTTCTTCCGCGACATTAAATTCCGATTTGCTTTTCTGAATATTAAAAAAAATGTATAATTTTTTCTTTGTTCTTGAATGAAAATTTTGTCTCATTTCATCCTGTTTATCTTTCTTTGGATCCATGAAACGTGAAATTGCTTTGAGGGATAAACGACAAGTCAAATTTTACGGAACAATAAATCCTCCGTTTGTTTACTTTTTAGAATGATTTTTTGAATACTCGTATTATTTTAAAATCACATTATTCATAATTTTATTCTAATCAGAAGAAAAAATTTATAAAATCCAGATATATTTAAAACAGCAGAAAATAGTTATACTTCGCGCACAGCTTATGAAACACTTTCCAACATATTCAGAAAAATATAACGACATCTGACAGTTTGATAAGTTGAAAAAGAATATTTAAGTGAATCATTTGAAATCTCAAATTCAGCAGTTGCAATCAACAGTCTAAAAATTATACGAATGCTTTGAGCAACTCTGATATACATATATATGTGTATGTGTGTGTAAAATGCTGTTCCATACCAAACAAGATGTATTGGTTCATTCTCGATACAACATTTGCCAAAAGCCCTCAATCGTAGCATTAGCAGTCACGTGGTTCACGGGGGTAAGGCAATGAATTACTTTGGAATATTCCCCATTCAAATCAGACACAGGCGATGTCAATTTTTTAACACATTTATTCGTGTTTCTCATCAAAGTAAACAAACACTATTATTTCGATTTAAACATAGTACCGACGTATTATGCAGGCATAATAAAACAGAAAGGTGATATTACAGGAATTCACCTATTAATGACTTAGATTCACCAGATGACAGGGATCTGTTTAACAGCCGGAAAAATGTAGAATTATGCTTCTCAAGTCAACAACATTTTTTTCTTACCAATTAATATTTCAGAAAGAGGGAATTTGACCAATACGATATTTTCACAGCCGACAAAAGAAACTGATTCTGTCAACCCGTTGGATCAATGCACTATGTTAGATTACCGTATTGACTCGTGTATAGGGCGCACGCGTGTATAACTCGCACCCCTACTTTACAAGTAAAAATGGCGATTTCTTAAAATCTCGTATATAACGCGCACCATAAATTTGATACCCTAATGAAGAATGACTAAATGAATTTCAGTATTAAAAAAAAGTCAAAACAAACATTACACCAGACCAAAAAACAAGACGAAAATGCATTTTTAGACTTCGGGTTGTAAGAAAATGACGGGAAATATAAATGAGTGACGGTAAAGAGAATTGCTAATTAGCGTTTAGATATTGTCCTCAGCTCTATTGTATAAAAAACTGCAGGGAATGAAATAAATATGCAGTAATACTTAAATTAAGTAACATTTTCCCAGTTTTAATATCTCCTTTGAATAATTTCTTATTTCATATGTGTATCGTTCGACTGCATCCAACAGTAAAAAATTATTATTTTTGGAAAAAAGTGCGCCTTATACATGAGTAAATACGATAGTTTATAACACGATTATTCTAGTCATAAATAAATTATAACAGATGTAAATTTCTAAATGGGTGAAAAAATCCTGGCCCGGACTTTTTCCAGCCACTTGGGAAATTTACCTCTGATTACATCGAATATTGTAATAGCGCCATATAGAAACATGAATGTATTTTGTAATAGCGCCATACAGAAACAGGAACCTATTTTGTAATATAGCCATACAGAAACAAAATGAATTAAATTTGGGTACTACTAGCAAAGAAGGTCTCCATTGGGAGCATACTCAAAATTTTTTGAAAAAAAAATACGAATTAAACTAGTCATGTAGGTAATAAAGGATCAGTGAAAATTAGCGGCGGAATTACATTATTAGATATGTAAAACAATAAAATAGTTTGGAATAATTGGCGTGAAAAGATGAAAGCGACGCGGGATTTGGCGAGCAGTGCATTTCCTTGCCAAAAGCAGACGACTTTAACGAATCTGAAAATTGATTTTAATTGACTTCACTGTTAAAAATCTGCAGCATTTACTGCAACGTCACTCCACTGCTTTTATAGAATATCTCTCTTCTGACCAATGAGAATGCTCCATAGCACGGTGAATTGACCGTGTCATACACTGTTAAAAATCTGCTGCATTTTGTTGCAACACACTCCACCGCTTGTATATAATATCTCTATTCCAACCAATGAGAAAGCTCCATTTCACGGCCAAGTAACCGTTTTCTATACAAGCAAGGGAGTGCGTTGCAACAAAATGCAGCAGATTTTTAACAGAGTATTTTTCAATTTGGAACAATTTTAATCAATTTAAATTGTGTTTTAAATGATAAAATATATTAATTTCAATTTCTTATAATTACATGTAAACGTATATGACAGAATTATACTTAAAATACAGTAAAAATGCAAAACTAAAATTACTTAAACTAAACTTATTTAAATAAATTGAACATAGAAAGTTTTTTTAAAAAAGGTTTTCGAAGCGTAAAAGCGTATTTTTCAAAATTTCGTTTTTTTGCCAACCGGAGATAAATCGCCAAATAAACGAAATTTTTATTATTTTTTTAAGGACGTTATAAGGAGGTTCCGCCAAATTTTTTTTATAAACGTATATAACTATATGAGAAGAACATTCTGTAATTTTTTCAGATTTTTCTGAGTATGCCCGTATGGAGACCTTCCTTGTAGGGTATCCCGTCGAGCAAAAAATTATCTCCAATCTATAAGGTTAAATGCCAATAATGGATGATCGTGAATGTCACATTCGATGACATTAAATACGATACACGTGTTTACAATGTCATTAAATGATTTTTATTTCGAATTTTTCATTTAAATTTTTATTAATATTCTACTAATTATTTGTTTTTTCGATATTTTAAATAAAAAATTATGTGAATATGCATAATTTGGCTCTTAGTTTGGCGATTTGTATAATTTGGCGAAATGGGTCGACGGGATAACAGAGAAGTGCCTAAATTTGTAATAGAACCATACAGAATCAACAGGAATATAAATTTGTAATAGAATTATACAGAAACGAACAAACGTTTTGTAATAACATGTTTTTCGGTATCTTTTGCCCCAAATACGTGTCAATCCGTCGAAAACCGGAAGTAGAATATTTCCTTCAATCCAATACTTTATTTGTTTAATGATAGAAGGAAGTAAAAAGGAAGTTATATAAAGAGCTTATTTGATAAATATTTCTTTATTTTTCGGGAGTGAAAGATTTGCATCCTGAATCCACTGATTCGTCTTCTAATCTTGCATGAAAAAGAAACGTGTAACGATTATTTCACCAAAGTCCTAACATGTTTTGCAAACTGTAAAAAAATTAGATATTCCATGATTGGGATACCTTCATTATAGACCGGGAGGTGGCAGCATAGACATACACCTCATCAAGTTCAGAAAAGAAAAACTAGGATTAGTTACATCTCGATTTGCATCTTTAAAAAGCAATCGGTCTACCAAGTCCTGGCTTATTGGAAAATACCTGAAAAACGATTTTATCTGTTAAATTATAGGTTTACTATTATGTTTTCTTGCTCAAAGTCCTCTATGTTTTCATAGTTTTATTATTTATGTATTGAAAAACATACATCTGAATTTTTTACTCGGCATGAAAGACGGCTTATAAATCATCATGAATATACAGGGACGAAATAGAATAGGAAATTTTACAATACGAGAAAAATAAAACCGGGAGCTCCATACAAAGAACGTATGCAATGGAGGCAGCGGGAATTGAATTCACAACATCCTACGCTTGAAAGCGATTAGTAGTGATATACACCTTCACCACTCTGCCACTATGCTTGTAAATACAGGAAAGTACAATGGTAAGCCTACGAGTGAACCTTTAAAATCGGTTTTTTATGCGTTTTCCACCAAAATAAGCTTTTGCAAACAGATTGCGTTTTAATATGCGATTGAAGATTAAATTAATCCTAGATTTTCATCTGTGAACTCGAATAAGGTGATAGGTCTGTGCTTCCCGCTGCCCCAGGTCTATTAGAAATGAACAGAAAAAATCCGCTTCGTATACAACGAATTAAATGGTCTTTATATTATGTAAATAAAAGATGTTGTTTAAAATTTTTAAAAGGATACAATTTTTTTTTGAATCAAGAAATGAAATTTATTTGATTGAGTGGAAAAGAAAACATTAAATTAATTTTAATGTTTGAAAGAAAATTTTCTAAAATATGAAATATCACTTCAAATGAAAATGAAATTTTGAATTGCTTAATAGACGCAAATGCCAACTTAGTGAAAAAGATTCCACACCGGGAATCGAACCCGGGCCATCGTTATAGCCCACTGACGTTCTACCGACTAAACCACATGGGACGAAACCCAATTAGGAACTTCTCACTATTACATGTTGGCAAGGCTACAAATTTAGCACAAGATGGAATATATTCCGCGAGACACTGAACACGAAACTCAAATAAGTGAAGCATCGTTTGAATATATTAACAATGACAGTTAATGCCGACCTGTAGAAGTGGGTTTTTCACAGAAGCCGATTTCTCTTTATAACAAAGAATCTGTGAATGATTTTCCCGCGCCCGCGCGTGACTGGCTATTGGACATCACCCCACATCACGCGCTAGCCCCTTAACGTTGGCGCCATATCACGCGCTTTCGCGTGAAAGGCAGCGAATGTGTTGCTGCAATGAAATATTTCCAGAGAGAAAATTCACCTTGAATACAATATTTCAAATGAAAATAAAATTTTGAATTGCTTAAAAGCCGCAAACGCAAACCTAGCGAAAAAGATTCCATGCCGGGAATCGATCCCGGGCCATCACTATAGCGCCCTGACGTTTTACCAACTAAACCACATGGAACGACACCCAGCCTGGAACTTCTCATTATTACATGTTGGCAAGGCTACAAACGCAGCACCAGATATAATATATTCCGTGAGCCACCGATCTGAGACAAACACGAAACCCAAACAAATCCAGCATAGATTGAATATAATAATGTGTGGAAATTTTTCCACGGAGACTCTGAAAAATTTTCAAATATTAATGTATATCCTAGATCTTTTTAAGTGTGAAATTTGGTGAAAATTCGTGCATTACTTTTTGAGATAAAGCTATTGCAATAATCATGCATAATGTAGCATAGCAGAGTTATATCTTAGGATTTGCACAAAAAAGTTAAATTATATCAAGGACTAACTGAATCTAACGTTTTATGAAAAACTGTGAATTGAGATATAGCTATGAGCTATAGCTATGTTTCTTGCGATATATCTATTGTGGAAATTGTAAATAATGCAGCATAGCAACGGTATCTTCTAAGCGATATATACCAAAAACTAATCAGCTTCAATTTACCTCAAGTTCTAATTGAATCTATTTTTGTGAAATTCCGTGCATTAGTTCTCGAGATAGAGCACACCCAATTTTTTTGTCGCATACAGACTCACAGACAGACCATTTCTAATAATCATCAAATCGTGTTCAAGTCCTTCTAAACCGTATAAATCCATTGCAAACCAGGAGTTGAAAATTTTATGGTCCAATACTTTCTTCTTGTAAAGATAGTAGAAAGTAATAAACACTCTGCTGCCGGAGATGCTAAATCACACGGAGAAATATAAAAAATATTTTTAAAAATGAATAAAAATATATGTTTGATTTATCTTATTGTAACACTTCACAACCGGAAGTAGAGCATTTCCAGACTAGAAATAACATTTGTGTGGGACTGTAAATGAATCACAAATATTCTTTGCCCCGCATAATGTATAAAATGTATTTTTTAGTAAACTTCTTAGATACACATCAATTTCATTATGTTCGCAAGAGTACAACATTAAAATGCACTTGAAACTATTTTTTTCCATTAGACGTAAAAAACGGAATACTTGTAATTAAACTGTACATCCGGTTGTTGGATAAAGCGTTCAAAAGATGTTATTTTAACACCCCAGCTTTCTAAATACAATGCGGACGCCTATAACTACTTTAAAATATAAAAAAAAATAAAAGAAAGAAGTAAATAAACTTCTTCAGCACTAATAATTTATTTACCGGTAAACCTTATACCTTTTTCCATAAGAATTTTTTAAAACATTAGAAAATACAATTTCTTTTCACGTTACATCACATGCCAAAAATTTCACGAGCATTAAAAGTGAAACGATAAAAGAAATAAAATGAAAAAACATGGACAATAGGTTTAACATCCTCCCACCTTTTGATTATACACTATAATCAAAACTTTATACTAAATAAATACATTTACATAAATATCACAAATCGAGTCTTTCTGGAATCTTTATCGTCCTGCCAGATCTCGTCTTTTTGATTTGTGCCTCGTCTTTTGGAGGATCAACATGGTTTTCATGCAAAGTTAGTTTGGGAAAAATATTTTCAGTACAATCAATCGATGACACCTCGAGAGGGTAGATTCTTTGAATGGGTCGAATCATTTGTGAATGAGACGTTTGTAATTTCAAAAGGCGAACTTTTCCATCTTGACCACGAATGAGTTCTGTAACTCGTCCTAATGGCCAATTGATCCTTTTTTTGTTATCTACTCCCACCAAGACAATATCTCCTACCTCAATTGAACGTTGGGCTCGTCTACCATTCGGTCGTTGAATAAGAAGACCCAAATATTCTGATCTAAATCTATTTCTTAGATCCTTTTGCAGCTCTTGTCTATATCTAAGTCTACGAGTGAGAGAACTTTCTTCAACCGCATCAACACCTGGTAAACCACATTCATGAATATCTTTCAGAAACATGTCCGGAGATATGGGTTTGATGGACTCTTTCTCTGACATGTAAGTTAATGGTCGTGCTTTCACAGTCAGCCAATACAGTTATCATCTCTTCATAGTTCAAACAAGCTTGTCCTAAAACTCTTTTTAATAGATCTTTCATCAATCTGATGAGCCTCTCCCACCATCCGCCCCACCAAGCAGCCGTTGGGGGGTTAAATTTCCATGTGATAGAATTTATTGCTCCATGCTTCAATATGCGGTCCCAGTTCAATCTTTTTAAAAAATTGGCAGCACCAACAAAATTGGAACCGTTGTCGCAATATATAATAGAACATCTTCCTCTACGAGATACAAATCTTCTCAGTGCCATCAAAAATGCCTCTGTAGAAGCTGAAGTCACAAGTTCCAAATGCACAGCTCTGTAAATGGCACAGGTAAATAAAACAACCCAACTCTTCTGCTTATTTTTAAGAAACAGAGGGCCAGCTAGATCAATGCCGACAATCTGAAAAACTGCTGCATCTTTGACTCGATTTTCTGGTAGAGAAACTGGTGATGATTCTAAATTCTTCGAATTAAACCTTTTACAGATGGTACATTTTGATAAAACAGAGCTTACGGTTCTTCTTCCATTCAAAATCCAGTATTTTTCTCTAAGCAAATTTAAAAGAATCTGAGGACCTGCATGACAATTTTTGCGGTGGTAATATAAAATTAATCGTCTGACAACTTCGTGATCTGAAGGAACAACCATAGGTGTGAGGAAATCTAAACTGTCTTTTCTGTACATAATTTTAGTTTTTACACGTATTATGCCTAGGTCATCCTTAAACGTCTCCAAAGTTTTCAATCTCCTCTCATTTTCATGCGAAAAATATTCTTTTTGTAGCATCCAAATTATCTTCGTCTCTGCTCTCTTAAATTCTTGACTTGTCAATTCTCCTTTGACCTGCTCCTTTGGATTACAAGAATTATATCTAAAACGAAGTATCCAAGCAATAAGACGTACAATTTTTTCATAACTGGAAAAATATCGGTAGTACCAGTTTCTGTCTGTACTTTCAACAACATTTACAAGTAATTTTGTAGATTTCAATTTTTCTTTTTCAATTTCTTCTTCGTTTATGTTTTGACAGGTGAAATTCATGTATTTATTATATTCTTCAGAATCTTTAAGCCAATGTGGTCCCTCCCACCATTTGAGAGACACCAGCTGTTTTGCTTTACACCCTCTAGATGGCAGGTCTGCTGGATTAATTTCCCCAGGTATATGTTTCCATAAAATCGGATCACTCAATCTTTTAATTTCTTGAACGCTATTTCTAACAAAAACAGACCAATTTTCTTTTCTGGATATCCATGCAAGCACTGTAGTGGAATCGCTCCAAAAATATTTTTCCATATCTTCCCAGCCCATTGCGTCAGTTACTGATTTAGTCAATCTAGCACCAATCAAAGCAACTAAAAGTTCCATTCTAGGTATAGTTACACATCTTAATGGACCGATGCGGGATTTTGCAGCAAGGAGGAATAATTCTTTACGATCTTTATTTTCTACCCTTAAAAATATAACAGTAGCATACGCATACTGACTTGCATCGCAAAATGTATGAAGGGTACAAGCTTTTAAATTCTCTGGGATGAATTGAATACATCTAGGAATCTGAATTTCTTGTAAAACATTTAATTCACGAAACCATTCAATAAATTCGTTTTTTATATCACCAGTGATTTCTTCATCCCATGAGATTCCTTCTTTCCATGTTTTCTGTAACATCATCTTGGGACATATCATAACAGGAGCAGTAAAGCCAACTGGATCAAAAACTTTATGTGCAACTGACAGCATGACTCGTTTTGTTATTTTTTCTATATTTATATCTTTTATCCAGCTTACGTTAACTTTTAAAACATCTAAAAATCTGTTCCATTGTAATCCCAGTACAGTAGTATCTTCACTATTTTCGCTATTATTTCTGTCTTCTGTCTGTTCCCAACCTCTCAAATCAAATCCACCTTTAGCCATAAGAGACTTAGAATCAGTAATAAACCTTTCCAATTCTTCCTTTGTTTGGACACTGGCAACGACATTGTCAACATAAAAGCTTCTTAGCATCTGCTGTTTAAGATTGCTGTCGTATTCTTCATCATTTTTAATGTGATATTCGATGACGGAAGCAAGAAGAAAAGGAGAGCTTTTGACTCCAAATACAACTCTAGAGTGTCGAAACATTTTAATATTTCTTTCTTCTAGATCACTCCACCACAAAAAACGCAAATAGTCTCGATCTTCTTTACGAACAGCTATTTGTAAGAATGCTTTCTTGATATCGGCTACAACACCAAATTTCTTTTTTCTAAATCTTAAGAGAATGTCAGGAATTAATTCAATAAGATTTGGGCCACAATGTAAACATTGATTCAAAGACGGGTGATTTTGCATTCTTGCTGATGCGTCAAACACTGGACGAATGGGGGTTGTACTGTTTTCTTTTATCACTGGTCTATGAGGTAAGTAGTTTCCAAAACGATTCATTTCAGACTGTGGAATTTCTTCAATTATTTTATCATCAAGCCACCCTAGAAGCACGTCTTCATACTTTTGATAAACGGTTATCGGAAAGCAACTTGTTCGTAACATTAATTAATCTTTTCTTGGCTATACTCAGATTATCTGGTAAAGGTGGTGTGTCTTCTGACCAAGGCAAAGAAACTTTATAACAATTATCTTCATTCATTCTTACTGTCTGTAAAAAATGTTCTTTAACCTGACGATCAATTTCCATTTTAGATTGTTTTTCAATCGGATCATGTATTCCTAGTAAATCCAATTTCCATAAATCGGCAATTTCTGCTTCCTTTACGAACATAGACGTAACTGATAAAGCTAAGTTATATTTAGATGTATTATCTTGTGGTACTTTTCCCATTAAGGTCCATCCCAAATATGTTTCTAATGCAATTAATCCTGACGAGAGTATTTCTCTACGACCTGTCAGTAATTTTCCCATTACATCGGCTCCAATCAGTACTTGAATAGATTCAGGAGTCTTACCAACATCCGTCAAAGTGATGCATTTTCTCGATAATTCTTTAAACCAGGATCCCTTTTCTACAGGCATAACATTTTCACATATAATGTCTTGATCCAATACTTCAAAATTACATTTAAAATTTTCCTTTAAATCACTTAATCTTACCTTGTAGTAACGATGATTATAATCCTTTGTTGGGACTCCGCCAAAAAGAGAATGCGTAACCTTTTCTTCTCGTAGCGGTAGATAGTCCATTTCTTCGGCTAGTTGTGATAAAATGTACGACCTTTGAGAACCTGAATCTAAAATTAGTCGAACATCTTTCTTCTTGTTGTCAGAAAGGATTTTTGCTTTGAGCGTCTGAAGAAATACTTTAGGATTTCTATTAAAATTAGCCATATTTACTTCTTTTCCAGATGACTTTTCTTCCTCTTTCTTTTCATTTGGCTTGTTTTTATCTAGCATTTGACACATCACAGACGCATGTCTTTTATCACAAACGAAACACTTCAAGATAGCTTTACATTGCTTCGTTGTGTGACCCGTTGCCAAACATAAAAAGCAACATTTTTTATCCTTTAATATATTCTGCTTTTCATTATAAGTCATCTTTCGTGCCGAAAAGCATTCTGAACTCAGATGTCTTCCGTTGCAAAAAACGCAATTTTTTCTTAACTCTGGTTTTGAAGTAGTTGTTAAGAGGGTAGTAGCAGTTGGTAAATGCTTAGTAGTCTCGTTGTAACCTTTATTTTTTCTAAAGTTTGCATCATCTTTTTTCGCTAAACCAAAACCTGATACAGCTAAATTAATTCTTTCATCACCTTCAACTTCAGATTTGAGAAACATCATTAAATTATCCAGACGTTCTTTTGCATCAGAACTAACGGGAGTCGTATAGGTTCGATTCCACGCTTTCAAAAAATCAGTTGTAAAACAAGATTCTACCATCGGATATAAAATTGAAGCGCATTTATCAGTTGTGACTCCTAGCGTCTCAAGAGCTCGTAAATACGATTCAAGTTTATCATATAACGTTGTAATAGAAAATTTTCCTTTTGATTAAACAGAAATGATTAATTTTAACAATTCTCTGACATACACTTCTACCAAAAGATCTTCCCTGCCGAAACGAGCTTTAAGACTCTCAATAGCTTTGGCATAGTTGGTACCTGTTGGCGGGAAACTATCAACAACTTCTCGTGCTCTAGATCCAGTGACTGTTGCTTGGATCAAATATTGAAATTTATTTTCTGGTGCAATATCAGGATCATTATGAATCTGCTCAAACTGACTCCAGAACGGCAACCATTCCTTTAAATCACCATCAAATTGGTGAAATTCTAACTTCGGTAAAGTAAATTTTCGTTTTGAATTATTCATATCATAATCACTTGAAATATATTCATTTTGTATTTGTCCTTGAGATTGAATTTTAGCTAGTTCCAATTGATGATCTAATTCCAGCTTTCTTAGCTCAATCTCTTGCTCTAACTTTTCCTTTAATTCTAACTTCTTTAACTCTTCTAACTTCTTTAACTCTTCATTTTCCTTTCTCTCAGCAACAGCGTTAGATAAAATTTCTTGTACAAAAGCAGGATCTTTTTTGTATTCTTCGCTATTTAAAATGATTTGCTTTAGAGTTGCGATTTTGTACTCTTGAGGAATAATTTCCCCAATCTCTTCTGCTACAAACTTCAAATCAGCCTTTTTAAAATTTTTCACGGCTTGAAACATTTTCTTTTGAATAAATTTAATAAACAATCCTGTCGCGGACACCAGAATGTTGGATAAAGCGTTCAAAAGATGTTATTTTAACACCCCAGCTTTCTAAATACAATGCGGACGCCTATAACTACTTTAAAATATAAAAAAAAAATAAAAGAAAGAAGTAAATAAACTTCTTCAGCACTAATAATTTATTTACCGGTAAACCTTATACCTTTTTCCATAAGAATTTTTTAAAACATTAGAAAATACAATTTCTTTTCACGTTACATCACATGCCAAAAATTTCACGAGCATTAAAAGTGAAAGGATAAAAGAAATAAAATGAAAAAACATGGACAATAGGTTTAACATCGGTTTTTATGAAATTTAAAATGCTTCAACAAAATTACGCATCGATTATAAATTTTTAATTTCAAACGAGTAGTTTGAGTCCTTTTACAGTGTTATATGCGGACTGATAGACGGACTGAACGACAACTGTAAGTGTTACGTATTAATATAATTAAGAACGCATTTAAAAATGACAAGAACTTTTGTTATTAGAGTTAAAAATATTTTAGAATGTAAAAACTAGTTCTTCCAAATAATCCTTTAATTTATCTTTCACAACACTAAGTGACAATGAAATACGCAAATTGCAAGAATGTGCATTTTCATTTCAAAGGTATAATGTTACGAATTCTCCAGACATTAGAATAATTTCAGAAACTCTCTCGGGGGGGGGGGGGGGATATAAATGCATTTATTAAATGAGAGCCCTAGGGAGCCATACTTGAAACATTTTTAATGAATCTTCTTGAATGTAATCGGTCCACTGGGAAATGCTTTAAGAGCAGAATTTTAGTTTTACACTCAGAAGATGCGAGATTTAATCCGCAAACATTGTGATCATGAATCATTATAATCCTCGCTATTCCCGGGAGATGCATTTTTAAATTTTCTAAAATCCATTACGGTATTGTTGTCTAAGATTTCTAGAAATTAATGACGGAATAAAACTTTCAAATTATTACATGTTATACTTAGTGAAATGTTTCGTTCATTTCTTTATAATATTTCGCTTAAAAGGAATCTGTAAGTATAATTCTCTGCATGTTTTATCTATTAATTATTATTGAATTTAAATTTTCTAAATCCCCATAAATAACATATATGTATGTTTACATATATGAGGGTGGATCTCTATTATACAGTAAAAAGAAATTAACTTAAATCCAAATCTATGTATGTGAAGAAGATGTACTATTGTCTGTAGATTACGGGAAAAATAATGAAATACAAAATTAACATAATGTGTTTGTATTTTCGAAAATATTTGTAAAAAGACCTAATTTTGATTAGATGATTTTTGACACAAAATAGTTCTAATAATCATCAAAATCTACCTATGCGAAAAAGATGCCAAATTGTATGGAGATTAAAAGAAAAATAATAAAAAATAAAAATTTCAAAATTCAATACTGCAACAAACTTGTTAAAATTTCGAAAATTTTTCGTTAAATGATTTTTAAAACAACATAATTGTTTTAGTATTAATTAAAACCTGAGGAAAAAGTCTTATATTATATGGAGAGTGCAGTGAAAAGAATAAAATCAAAACTTACTACTGACGCAAAGTGGTTTGAAAGGGGTCGTGGACTTTATGAACGATAACTACAGATGCTGCGTATCTGCCTAATTACGCACGCAATTGAAAATAAAAATAACTTTTGGTATGAATGCAATAAAAATATTTTAGAATGCAAAACGAGTTGTTCCAAATGACATTTATAGTTCGTTTATTAAATTTATCTTTCACTGCACTGAACGACGATGAAATAGGCAATTGACAATAATGTGTATTTTGATTTTAAAGCTACAATAGATTAAAATATAAAAATGGGATTAATTATAAAATAAGAACAGTGACCACTTAAACTGATGACTTTGAGCTCACAGGCTATTCACAATAATTTTACATTACACTCTTATTTCAAAAAATAATGCCCCTCAAATTTAAAAAAACGAAAAAAAAAAACTCTTAAGGATATTAACTCTCTTTCCTTCCTTTATACTTAATCAATGATTCTCTAAATCTGACCAAGGACGCACTTTATCGGAATACCGCACTACACCAAACTGAAGAAAGTTAGATAATTCTGCATAAAATACCCATTTCACTAAATTAAGGGGTGTATTAGCCCCCTCATTTCCCTTTTGCACTTAACAATGATTCTTCAAATCTAATCAGGTAAACTCCTTATAAGAATCAACCTATAAAAAATTGATAATTTTGCATGAAAACCTATTTATTTTAATTAAAGGGCGAGAATTGCCCCCCCCTTGCCCCTTTTGTACTTTAAATAAAATCAAGGTAGTGCCGTATCAGAATAAATTAGTATAACGAATCTGAAGCTATTCGAATAATTCTTCAGGAAAAACTGATTTATCTAAATTAAAAGAAGTGCCCTGCCCCCTTCCCTTTTTCACACTTAACAAATGAACCCACAATTCTAATAGGGAAATTTCTTATGAGAATAAACCAATATATAAAATCTGAAGCGAATCGAATTTCTCTGCATAGAAAAAATATTTAATTTAAGTTAATATTAGCCATTTTTTTTACCCTCCCACCTTTATAATTAACCAATAAATCCCCAAAACTAATCGGGGAAGGAACTTGAACCTAGAAAGAAATTAGAAGCAAATCGGATATTTCTATGAAGAGATATCGCATTATGTACGTACATACGTATGTACACCAGGCTTTGATATCCCATAATCTAAAAAATCGAGTGTGGTCATATCTAAAAATAAGGCGCTTGGATTTAAAGAAATAACTATTGAATCTGTTCGGTAGAAATCTCATGCCAAATGAATAAAAAAATAGTCTTGTTTTTTGAATGTACAAACATTGTTTTCAAAACAATTTTAATATTTTTCAGCATGTAGTGTACAGCAGTTTTCATACTAAGTCAGTATACAAACTTTAATCAATCCAGACTGAATTATAATATTTGAAAATCTCCTTTCGTATATTTATACGCTATGAACAGTGCATGTAATTTAGATATTTGAATTTCCAACCAAATTTAAAACTTTATTCTGTTAATATGGTCTGAAGTAAATGTTGTTGTCAATCCAGAATTTAAAAATTCTCCAGCAAGCATTTTCAAATAGATTTAATGAAATAAAAAAAAATATATAGTATTCATTAAAACATATGTAAAATTCAGCCTTTATATGCCGCTCAGATAACAATTGTTGTAGTCATTTTCTCCAAAATATAAACCACAAAATTTATAGCGTCGGATTTATTAAAAATTTTCACAGCAGGCTATGAAAGCAGGCTGTTTGTTCTGCTCCCCACATGCTTATTATAAATCTCAAAACAGAGTTAATACATAAATATAACAGTGTGAATATATGTCTAGTTAAAATAGAAACAATTATATAATGACATTGTTATGTAAGTTGTACATGGGGAAAAGAAAATAATTTATGAAGTTAATTTAAAAAGAACGTTTCAATTCTTGCAATTTATAAAATCTTAATTAAAACAAGAATAAATATGAACTTCGCTAATTAATAAGCTTAAAATTTCAAAACATTTTTTAACATTTTCCTTGAGTATTTATCTGTCATATACTTTGATATGAAATATGTTGTACTGCTTTGTATATGAACTTCAGAATTTTATATTCACCACATATTAAGAAAAAAAAATTATGCAAATTGAAAACGCATAAGCTAACTAAAATCTTTTTTAAAGGATAGTTTCAAGGATCTTTTAAACATAAGTTACATAGCTGATAAATTCTGTGCTTCTTGGCCACCATTATTTTCAAGTATATTTGGCCTTATTCAATTTAATGAGATATTGCAGATAAATAAAGTAACATTTTGCTTTTCTAAAATATTGGTATCTAAAAATCGTTGCATATGACTAACATTACAAGAACGCATATAAATAGCAGTAAAGACGCTATATAAATATGCGAGAAATATTTGTAACTTCGCTTGCATCCGACTGAATGTCCCCACGCGTGGCTAAGAGGAACTCTGTTTTCAAGATTAAAAGGAAAAAAGAGATTGCGTAGAAAAAGGGAGAAAAGGTAAAAATGTTTTTCATCCGAAGAATACGGTGACTGATGCTGATAACACAGAATCTTGTTCATACGGAATAAAATAAAGGATTTACTCAGAAAAAACTGAAGTACATTATGACATGTTGTGAGTAAAGCTAAAAATTGCCGTGCTTAAGTTAAACGTTTATTATGGAACGCTAAATTATTTGCATTTTTGTTTGTGTTCGTCTATTGGTCTTCTATAAATGTAGTGTCCGTAATAAAAAAAAATGAGTTATAATATTGAATATGGGTGTCGCGTCCCACAAATATGTTACATTATAATCAGTATTTGCGTTCTAAAATAATTTCAGAAACAATCAAACGCTTGTTTTGACCGTTTTAATAGCCTATAAAAGTATGTTTCTCAATTGACAACGAAGACGTTCAGATGGTAAAACAAACTTCCAAGTTTCTGTAATTATTTAAAAAATATATTTATCATAGATGTCAATATAGAATAATAAGTATAAAACGTATTTGTACAATAGTTATAATTTATTATCTACTTAATAATTGTAATCGTTTGATTATTTAGGAACAATTTACATAGCGTTACATCCTTTATTTTTAAACAGGTTTCATGAAAACTCAATAAAAACGTTGTAAAACTGCATTAGATTATAGCCGATCTCTCTTAAATCTGAACAAAAACTATAAAATGATATTTTCAAAAAGTTTTTATGTACCATAAAAGTCCATTTATATATTAAGTATAATGAAATTTATAGAAATTGAGAAGCATCCAAGGATTTATGTGGCATGCAAAAGAAAATTATCTTTAATGCCAGAACAGATTTTATAATAATCTGGTTATTTAGTATATATTGTCAATTGCATTAGGTTAATTATTGAGTTTACTTATTGTTATTAATTGAAGATTATATTGAACATTTATAACATGAAAAAATAAAAAAATAAAAAATTTTGAGATATAAATCTTTAAAATTTTTATTCTAAGCAAAAATGCCTTTCCCATTCCAAGTTTTATGTTTTTAACTGTGTTTTTTTAATTTGAGCTAACTTTTTAAAGTAAAAAGGTTTAATTATTTTAAATATGAATGTTAGTGCTCTATATTAAAGAAAAAAATTCCAAAGATATTTTCTTTAAGAAATTACCAGAAATCTTTTTTCTCTCACTTTTTCTCAAGTCCGCTACCTTGTGATTTTTTTAGTCAAAATAGGTTTCGATTTGCTGCCTAAAGTTTGCACCAAATATTCGGCGATATAGTTAAACTATTCACGCAACTACTACTTGCCATTTTTCTCTCTTCAATTGTGAAACAATGTAACAGTGGCAAGAATAAGCTTTTATCAAGGTTGTTATTTTTTTCACTGTCAAGTCTGTTACCGTGCGAGGGAGTGCCCTTTGTGATAAAGGCACTCTAGTATTTTTAGTGAGATCGTGACGTCAAAGTTCTAACATGTGTGGCGCAAAAGCGACATCTAACTTTTATTCAACTTTAACTTTTCGGAGTGTATGTAGCGCGTCGAGTCTACAGTTACCTGCGGTTAGGAATAGTTCAGTTTCAGTTTCAGCTAGGTGGGGAGGCCTACCAAATGGCTTAAGATCAACAAGCCCCACCTAGCAGGGTGAAACAACTATGCTAAAAGCCCAACATGGACTAAGACAGAAATGCCAAAAAAAGTAGAATCGCCGCAGTATACGGAGTCAGGAGAGACCAGGGGCACTATTGAATGGCCCCCGACCGCCGTCAAAAATGTATTAGATAACAAATGAAAGAATATAATTTAAACACAATGACAACGCGTAGCCCTAGCTATTCAGTGCGTGCTCAAAAAGTAAACATTGAAGAATTCTTCAAAGTGATAAATACAAAATTATATGTACAATATAAAAAATTAAGATAAACCTATGAGAATATTCATAACCAGAAGTTGCAATAATCATATTTCTAACTTAAATAATACTTAATGATGATAAATTTTCTTAGCTCTCAAAAAAAATAAAATAGTAATAGGTTAAGATAAATTAGAGATAATTGAATGGAATAAATAAAATAAACAGAATAATATAATTAAGAGTAATAAAATAAGAACAAAAAGATGATAATGTAAAACTTGTTAAATAATTTTGCAAATGATAATTTAGTAGGTTAGAGTTCTATTTAAAAAATGTTCTTATGATATTCTAAATGTCCTCATCATCTATTAAATCCAATGGTGGAATTTGAAAAAGCCCTTGATTTCTTTCCAATAATGTTATACAGTCTATAATTTTTTGAACTAGTGCAGGTTGTTTTAATATCAGTTGAAACCATGATGAAAGGGATATATTTTGAGATCGTCTAATATGATAAGTTGAAGTTAAAGAGCAGTTATATAATGCAAAGAGGAACCTATTTTTCCACAGGTACATCTTGGGGAGTATATCTTTCCGATTTTAAAAAGGTACTGCGGGAAAGGTCCATGGTTTGACGCTAATAAATATAAATTTCTATGTGATAACAACAGATTTTCAGAAATTGTTGGTATTAATTGAAAAGTGAATCTGCCTCTGTCATCTGTGTTCCATATATCTTGCCAGTCACATATAAGTTTTAGTTTTAATTGGCGCTTTAAATATGATGGTGGAAAGGGAATAAATTCTTGTTTTGTGTCTAAGTCTGTGATTGCTGCTTTCGCAAGTTCATCTGCTTTTTCGTTTCCATAATTGCCAGAATGACCTTTTAACCAGGAAAAATAAACTATTTTTGTTGTGTTTTGAAGTAGCTTAATGATTTCTTGAGCTATTGCTAATTTTGATGTTAAATCTTCTAAGTCATAAAGACTAGAGAGGCTATCAGTATATATTTTTGCAGTATTATAATCAGTTTGAAGGAACCAGTTTAGTGCTTTAAATATTGCCGTTAATTCCGCTTGAAATATAGAATTGTCTTGTCTTAACTTGAGTTGGAAAGTGTGTATTAGAGATTTTTTTTTGGTAACAACAAAAAGCAAGTCCTGTTCCCTCATCATTTTTAGATCCGTCTGTAAATATGTTTATCTCATTTTCTTTTGCGTTTTCTTTGTCTCACTTAAGATAAGGTTTATACGGACAAATAGAGATCGACTTAGATTTCGTTTGATACATTTCTGGTTTGAATTCATCTATTGATATTCCCAATCTGAGGACTTTTCCTGATGTAGAAATCTGTGATAGTTTTAATGACAACGGTGGAATTCCTGTCAATGTACACAATGCCAAAGTTGCTGTTTTTTTGTAAGCACCAGAGATTAACAAAAGGCATTGAGCTTGTATTGAGGAAATCATCTTAGTCCATGGGATTTTTGAAGTAGATTAAACCAAACTGCTGCTCCATAGGTAATTTTCTTTTCTAGTATGGCATTGTACCAGATCTTTAAAATACTTTTTGAGAGTCCTCTTCTTTTAGATGTAAATTTGAGTAAGTTTTGAATGAGGAAATTTAATTCTAATTTTTTATTCTTTAAATGAGGAAGAAAAGACATTGTTCGGTCCAATATAATTCCAAGATAGGGCAGGGTTTTTCCAGATTTTATTGAGTTATTATATATTTTAAAGGCTGGTGGTCTTTTTAAAAATTTTCGTTTGTTAAGATGCAATGATTGACAGTTTTCGAATGAAAAGATCATTTGATTTGTGATTGCCCATTTGCAAATAATCTGTAGAGCTTCTCGTGCTGTTTCTTCTAAGAGCTTTCTTGTTCTACCGTACAGAATTAATATTATGTCGTCTGCAAATGCTACTACTTTAAATCCTCTTCTTCTCAAATCATTTAAAAGTTTTTGTATGAATACACGCCATAAAAAAGGTCCAAGGCAAGAACCCTGTGGGCAGCCTCTGCTTTGCCAATGAATGTTATTTAGCAACCAATTCGGATAAATTCCTCTTTTTGAGAGATAGGATTTAATTGTATTTAAGTATGCTGTTTCTATATTTAAGTCTTTCAGTAAATTCAGGGTTATTTTCCAGGGTAATCTATCTAAAGCTTGTTTTACATCAACTGATACTAGTGAGATATAGACATCTTCTTGCTTTAATAATTCTGTTTAGGAAAGCAGATCTTGAATTGCTGTTTCTGTTGACATGTTTTCTTGGAAACCATATTGAGATGGAAATGTTTTATTTTGTTCATTCAAATGAAAGTTTATTCTTTTAAGTAGTATTTTTTCGAAACTTTTCCAAATACTGAGAGAAGAGAAATTGGACAGTATGAAGAGGTCTCAAGAGGAGACTTACCTGGTTTTAAAAAATATACCGCTTCTCCAATTTTCCAGTCCTCTGGGAAATAGTTTAATTTTTAATAATGAGTTGTACATACTATGAAGAATAGATGGATTAGATTTATAAATATTGCGAAGTATAATATGATCGATTTCATCTGGTCCTGGAGCTTTATTTTGATTAAGTGAATAAATAGCTTGTTTTAGCTCTTGATAAGTTATTGGCGGTGCTGATGTATCAGGAATATAATAAAAAGATTCTATTACCTCAGATGAATCAAAAATTTCTTCTGTGATTTCTTCATAGAATGTGTTCTTGGTTTGAGTTGATTGTGTTGACGATGACAGTACATAAGTTTTCTGTCTATGATAATCTTGGAATGCCACTGTTTTAATTTTGCCATAAGGGTCTTTTGTATTTTTACAAAAGTTTTTCCAGGCATCTGATTTAGCTTTATTTATATCTTGTCTATATCGTGCTTTTTCACTTTTATATTTTATATATAATTCTGGATCCGCTTCAGGAAGCTTGGATTTTCATCTTAGTGCTCGTACGTAGTTTCTCTGTTTTCTTAGATTTTCGTTCCACCAACACACTGAAGGTTTATAAGAGCTTCTTCTCTTCTTCAATGTTGTGTCACATATTTCCTTGAGTAGCGATAAAAAAATTTTATATTCCGTTTCAAAGTCTTTTGATGTAAGTATAAATGAAAAGTCTATTTTTCTTTCTTCTATTTGGTGTGTTAAGGATTCATTAAATTTTCTAAAAGGTATTTCTTTAGTTCTGTATCTTTATTTTTTGGTAAGGGTGGAATTTCTAATTTTAGAGTTCTTGTAATCAATCTGTGATCTCCGTAATCTAAGTTATTACTTACTTCCCATTTGCTTATATTTTGAAATAATTGAAATGAAGACAGTGTAATATCTGGCCAGCCTTTCAAATGTTTTGATTCGAATGTTGGTGCACTATGCGGATCATTAACCACAATGAGTCTTAGTGAACTCATGTGGCTGATTACATGATGACCTCTATCATCATCAGTTGCATACCCCCAGAGTTGACTATGGGCATTTAAGTCTCCTAGGAATAATAGTTTATTTGTCATTCCTTTCATATTGAACCAGTCTTGCAGGTCTACCTGAATATCTTGGGAAGGAGATGTATATTGGCTTCCTAATGTGGTATAACCTTCATTTGTCAGTATATTCACAAATACTGAATGAGTATGCTGTTGCACCTGTATGTGTTGGGTATTCGAATTTAATATAATTATAAAACAGTTTTTAGACAATGAAGAATAACATGGTATTGAAGCAGGAAGTCCATGCGGTCTCTTATTGGTAACTGTACAGTCTTGTAAGCAAGCAGCAGTATAATTATTTTGCAAAAGATATGCGATGAGAGAAGATGTCGCTGGGCGAATTTTTTGTAGATATATTTGAGCGATTTTTATTTCGTTTTTATCTAGAAGTGATTTGCCTTTTTCAGAGCTTGAAGAGGATATTTTGACATTGTCGCTTCTATCGAAAGCGGGGAGGCAGAGCCTCCCAATCTCTTCTTGAAGGTGATTTTCTTTCAAGATTTTTTTAGAAGAATTTTTAATAATTCTGACAGTGCGGATTTCACTTCTTTTCTTTTGAATTGGAGGATAGTTATAATCATAGGAGTCTTCCATACTTAAAAATTTACTTGTATTTGTTGCTGAGAGGCTAGTGTATGGTTTATTTTCACTATCTATGCCTTTATATTGGAGTAGTTAAAATTAGTATAATAATCTTTCAATTTGCTTTCTTTGTAGCTTAAGTATGTCGGGCAGTCAAAAGACGATGCTTTATGTTCATGTGAATCGAGTCCTCGGATGCAATTAATGCATTTTATTTTTGATTCTGTACAGTCTAAAGTATGATGATTTTTCGCGCAGTTGGCACATTCTGAGCACCATTTACAGTTAGTTGCTGTGTGATCATTTAATGCTTGACAGTTTGTGCAACGCATTACTTTAAGATGGTGAACTACTCTTGTTGTTTCTGTAAAAATGTTTATTTTGCCCTTGCTTGTTAACTGGCGACAGACGTTTATGTTAGCCTGGATTATCCAGTTTTTGTAGTGTCCTTGTTTAGTAGAAAAATGTTTGAGAATTTCAAATTGTGTGCCTTTAAAGTAATTTTTCTGAGTTAATTCAGCATGGAGATCTTCTTGGGTAATGTCGTCTGGGAGTCTAAGTAGAAGAATTCTTGATTTTTTCTGTTCCGGTTCCAGTATAGTAGAGTTCGACTGGATGTATTCAGATGAGTATAAAGCGTTTTTCAAGGCGTCTATTTCAGTCTCTGAAGTTTTAATTTCTATATTAGTGTTTAGGGTTTTTCTTATAGATCTAATTTTTGACCGAATTTCTGGTTTTTTTTATTTTTGTTCTAACAAATTTCTGAACTGCAGAAGATTGATTGGCATCATTTGGGATAATAATTAGCTTTTTTAAAGGCTTTTTAATTTGGAGCATTTCATCGTCTTGATTTTTCA
The DNA here is from genome assembly GCA_964019185.1 of Maratus speculifer. NCBI lineage: Eukaryota > Metazoa > Arthropoda > Arachnida > Araneae > Salticidae > Maratus > Maratus speculifer. Next base: position 751,124 of record OZ025301.1, on the reverse strand, counting down.
TTGAAGGCTGCGTAGATTTTGCTTGATTTAGATACTTCGATAACATATCTTTTATATTTTCTGTTAGCTGATGTGTTAGCTGTTCTGGATTGAAATATAAGGGAGATTTCAGGTCTTCATACAAATTTTTTGATATAATTTCTATTTCTTCTAACTTCTGCTGTATAATGTCATGATGTTCATTTATTATTGTTTGGAGAGGCATATAACGCATTTTGCAGCTTTTAAGGTTTTCTACCTCTGTTGTTAAACTAGTGCATAATTTTCCAAATGTGTTTTTCAGTCCTTCAATATCTTGTTGCATATGTTGAAATGAACATAATAATTTTTTTTATCATCTAAATTATTCGCTATATCTGTTGGCATTGTTGTATTTGTTAGTTCACATTTCTTCTGACTCAATAATCTAATAAAATTTTCCACCGTTTTATTATTCCATGTTTTTCTGCCAAAATTTATGAAATCTTTTTAGCAATTTATATCCAGTGATATATTGTTGTTTATCTTCTGATTTATATTTAGATTTTTTAACATACTGAAGATATTTTTCCGCTCATTAGGCTGTGATGGCGCTGTTAAATCACCTGAATCTGATTCTTCTGTGCTTTTGTTTATTGAGTCTGAATCATGAGAATTTTGTGTAATTTCATACATGTTCGTATTATTCTCTGTCTTCTCCGTAATCGAATTTCTCAATTGAGCTAATTCCGTAATTACATCTTCAAAAGTTTTTTGCATGTCCTCAATTTCTTTTTTGAGCAAAACATTATCGTCTTCTGATTTTTTGAGTGAACTTTGTAGATTGATACATTTTTGTCTCAAGTTTTCTAATTCGTCCTCTTGAATATCAATCTTTACTTGTTTTCTGTTGGAATGAAATTGTGTTTTTCCTTTAAATTCAGTTTTACCAGAACCTTGTAAGCGCCGAGTTGTACGACGGAGACTAGATATATTTTCTGTTGGACTAGGAGTTATATGATTCTGGTCAGTAAAATGGGGATCCCCTTTATTTCTAATTTCTTCATAATTCTTCTTCTAACATCATATCCAAGTTTACTAAGAATCATATAGTATTCCAGATTAAATTCCAATGTTTTTAAATAATCCGGGATTTTATTTTTAAGTTTCTCGGTATCTTCAGACACCGTTTTACTACGTTTCTTTAAGCTTGTTTGCAGACTATATAATTGTGAACATAGTCTAGTTTCATCGTTTTCTAAATCCAACCTTTTGCTTGATGAGTTTTCTTGATCAGATGGGACACTTTTAATCACTTTTTGTTTTAGACTTTTGAGTTCAATCACTAATAATTTGACTTTGTGTATAAGTGCATCTCGATATTGATCGCCTTCATCATTATTCTCTTCAGCATAGCTCTTATAATGGCGATACATCTGGTCGAAGAGTAAATGGATGCTGATATCATATTTTCTAATTGATAGTCCCATAACTCAATTTCTTGTGGGGGAAGAATTTTACTCTTTGCCATCGTAGCAAGTAGTTTTATCACCAACTGATTTTTCCAGCTAAGTAATAACAGTCTTATAAACAGAACTGTTTAATTTTAAATATACAAAATTTATATTATTCTCATTAAAACGGAAATGGGGTATCGCCCAACATCCATCACATATCTTTGAAGGAAAAGGGAAAGATAGAAAAGTAAAAAGCAAAAATCAATAGCCTAGCTATTGTAAATGGTTAAGATAAAATACAATAATATTAAGGGGACAAAATTTGAATAATAAATGAAAAAAAAATAACAAAGAAAAAAAAAGAGAGAGACAGATTTAAGCCGAAGCAGGAGAGGGGGGCTAATAGAAAGCATTCCTGTATCCATAGTGACGTTCATATATCATAATAAAAGAAAAAAAACCAAATATTAAGTAGCAAATAATAAATATATGCTACTGATAAGATTAACAAAATAGATTATGTTCTTCACGAGACAAATCTATGTACATATATACAAATTGGTATTTTCAAATGACAACAGAAATATTATATCTTACTAATGTCATTTTTCCAATAGCACAAATATAATAAAAAGGTATCGACGGTAGTTTAATTTGGAAAAAAAAAGTTAAAGAAAATAACTAAAAAGATAAAAATGAGCTTTATGTGCCATAAATGTCACTGAATTAATGTTAAAATTTGCTGGAAATCCAGTAGGAAATAAGTTAGTACTAATTTAAAGTGAATAAAGATAAAAATCTGAAATGGTCACTAGGGGGCGCTCCGAAACAAAAATGGTAAGGTGGGACAACTTTCCTATGACTACCTCAGTCGAACGAAATCAATATGACGACTGTAGTTTAATTTGGAAGAAAAGTAAAAAAGTTAAAGGAAATAACTAGGAAGATAAAAAATGAGCTTTAAGTGCCATAAATATTACTGAATTAATGTTAAAATTGCTAGAAATCCAGTAGGATAAAAATTAGCACTAATTTAATGCGACGAAAGATTAAAAAAAAACTGAAATGGTCACTAGGGGGCACTCCGAAACAAAAATGGTTAGGTGGGACAACTTTCCCATGACTATCCCAGTCGAATGAAATCAATATGACGACGGTAGTATAATTTGGATAGAAAGTGAAAAAGTTAAAGAAAACATCTATAACGATAAAAATGGGCTACAAAAGATGAAATTCAATAATAATGATATTAAACTGTACTATCCGAAATTTATGATTTAGAAGACCCAAAAAAACAGGAGTTGCCTGTGCTGACCCCACAACTTGGCTGTCCCTCTAGAATTATATATATATGTATATATATATATATATATACACATATACAAAACACAGCCAAAAGTTGCCCCAAGAAAAGGTTGGTGAGCGAAGCCGAACTCTGAATAAACATTAAAAAAAAAAAAAAAGAAAAAAACTTGAATTATGAATTTTTGGCACTAAAAACCAAAATTAACTTAGTTTTAATCAAGCATAAAAGGATTTAAAGCTAAACTGGCACTAAAATGAGAAATAACATACTTATAATAACGGGACTAGAAATGACCACCAATTTAACAGAATAATAATAAGCATACACTTTATCTAAATAAATTGTTTATACCCGGAGGGTCATGGGATTAAAATAATACTTTAACTCGATACTCCATTGGCTCATAATAATGGTAAAAATACCCATAATGCTAAATGATTGCTTAAACTTCGGCAAATCTCCTTCACAAAAGACAAAAAACACAAACAGTAGTCAAAAAAAAAAAAAAAAAAAAAAAAAAAATTGGAATCAATCTATGTATTAAAACTCTTAATGATACTATACGACAACAACAAATAGAATACATTACTGCTGCAAACTTAGGCTGATCAACTAATCAATCTGCCAAAATTTTAAAATTGATCAACTTTAATGCATAATAAAAAGTACTAGTACCAAAATTTTATGTACATTATTTACATAATATAAAAGCCCAATGAATCTAGTTTTTGATAATGTTTGTTAAATCTTAAATAAGCAATTAAAAGTATTTTTAATTATTTTTTTTAAATAAACAGTCACTAATGCTTTTCAATTGGAAAAAGGCAGAACCAAAAATTTTCCAGTATAGGATTTAAGAATTTTTTATACTTAGTAAACTTTAAAATAATATGATGTATAATTTATCAAAAGATTGAGAATTTAATGAACTAAAACTACGTTTAAACAGTTATTCAAAATAAATTTTTTAAAAGTAGATGTAACTCAAGAATTGAATGTAAACAAAACCGGAAGATCCCATTATAACGTATGGGCGAGGACTAAGTAAAAATTCTAAAAACATCACATAGGAAAACTTATAATTCATACAAAAATTGTCAAAACTTACAAAATTTGGAATTGGATGATAGTAAACACTTCAACAAAACTTAATCAAGCAACAGAAATCAGTTATAGATTAGATAACTTAAAGTAATTTGTATAAGAATTTGTTTATTTACCTAATGATAATCCTATGGGACTTTCAAGTGTAAAAGGGTGAACGAATACGCTTTTAAAAGACTTAATCTATTATTTAAACTTGATGATAACTATAAAAGCTTGATTACATAATAGACTACGTATTATAAAGCAGCTATTATAATAAAAATTTGCACAAAAATCACGCAGGATTAAGATATACAAAGTACATCAAAAGTTGTTATTTTTTAAAATGGCGCTATGATACTCAAAAGTACATGAACTTCTATACGTCGTTACTACATTAAACAACATGATAACAAAACAGTATATGTATCAAATTAATGCGTAAAGACTCTGGTTTAAAAATAAAGAATATATTTACAAAAATATGTACAGGGGTGGATACAGGAAGCATTGGAATAGGTGGCTAAAGCCTGGTTCAGTGAAAAAACGAAAGTAAAAGAAGTAGAAAGTTTAAGACAAAATTTCTCCGGAACCCCTATTCCAAGATACATATATTATATATCAAAATAAACAACATTTAATAAGAAAAAGAAAGATATATGATAAAAGCGTCAGGCTTACCCCGATCCTTAGAAAATTACGCTATCATTGGGAGGAAAAAATCCACGATGCTACTCGAAGCAGAGACTTACGCTCCCTCGTCAGTCATAGCAAATGAGATGTGTTTGTACTATAATGAAGTTTTTAAAATATACTGTAATTCGGATATAAAAAAGTATCCGAAATCTTTTGTGGATTCCTGTAAAACTCAATGCTTTCTATTTAACAGGAATTAACTAGCAGTAAACCTCAGATCTGCATATCAATAAAATGTAATTTCATAAAATCCGAATTAGAATAATATAAGTAACCCCCAAACAATGTTTCCCCTATATCATGATGTAATAGAATACTTTTGTGTGGTCCTGTCTATTAATAAAAAATATCCTTTTCACCACATATTATACAAAATACACATTTTAGTATACATTTCACAGACGCATATGAATTACATCATGTTCGAAGGAGTGTAACATCCTTAAATTGCACTTAAAACTTTCAAATTGTACTGAATGTATATTTTAACCCGCTGACAGTCTTGCAAAAGGGCAAAAATGTAATGTTGTTTTCTCAGCATTTTGTTTTGATTGCTAAAAAAATATGATTCTTTCAAAATTATAGAAAAATCTTTTTTACGAATATGAATGTTATCCTTGAGTGTGTTAATCATTGCACAATGTATTAAAAATCCATTAAATCAACTGAGTTATATCATTTTAATTAATGCTTGCATTGCAGTGAAACCTGGAGCTTAGGGAATGTCTATAGACGGGCTTGTCAGTGAGAGGGTTAATATCTACTTCATATATTTATGCCAACTGTATCATATTCGAAAGAGTGCAACATCATTAAAATGTACTTGAATCTATTTTTTCCATTGGCCGTCATGTAACAAAATAATTTTGATTGTCCCTGTCATTGAATTGTGCATCTGATTTTGATAAAACTCGAAATGACTCGAAAAAATTATGTAATAATTATATATACTTTAAACTTCAAATGATTCGGCTAGGTAGTTTTGGAGTTTTTATATGCGGATAGACGGAGAGGCGGATGGATTGTACGACAACTATAGGTGCTACGTACTCACATAATTACGAACGCAACTAATAATATCATTTTTATATTTTAAGTTTAATTTTAAGAGTTTATTTATGGAATTTCTTAACATGGGTGGCAATAAAATTATTTCCATTGTTGAAAACAGAAGAAAAACAATGGGAATTACCCTATCGTTACGAACGCTATTTTTGTATTAAAATTAAAAACAATTACGCTAAAACTTTTGAACAAAAATGAGGTTAAAATTTTAAATAACGCGTTTTTATTCACATGGCTGTAACATTTCAATATTTTGGTTCATTCCGATGATATTAAAACTAAAACGCACAAAGAGCATCAATAAGTGAAAATGATGAAAAAAAATGATAAAAGTGAAAAAAAATATTTCTTTTATAACTAATATAATTATTATTATTAAAACAAAATATTTAATTACAAATGCGACTCCGTGTAAACTCCTGGATTTCTCTGGCATTCAGATTATGAACAGTGCGATTGTTTACAGGCAAAATTTCTTCTAGGGCAACCGTGTCATCAAGTTTAGGAATATGTTTATTAACAAGGTATTGCACATTAAAATATTTTTTAAACAGTGAATATGACTAAATACTGAACATTTTAAATTAGTGAATGTGATAATGATTACGGATATGAATTAAAGTTCAATTTTTCTATAATTCCAAACGTTGAAAGAAACGTTTGTTAAAAATGATATTTATTTTAAGAGTTACGCTAGCCAATATTAAATGGATTAGTTATTGCAATTATTTTTTTATTAATTGAGTCAATCGGTTATTTTAAGTATTCGACGGCTTTCGAAATAGTTATTTATTTATTTTCAAAATAGCTAGTTTTAAAACCGAAACAAACCATCTAAAACAAGTATTTTTCTGTTTTTCAATTTTAATTTTACACCTTTTAACTTTTAAAAGGAGTATATTTATCACAAGGCATACATTTCTTAAAATATTTAAATAATATGTATATTTTTAAATTTTATTGAATTTGTATCTTCAAAGACAACATGTTATTTAAACTTAGAAACAGTAGCAATCAGTTAGTTTTAGAAAGTAATTTCACATTTCATGGATCCAATTTGCTCCGTTTGATGAAAGAATATAACGCTACCATGAACCTCAGACTTTCAAAGAGTCACGTAATTACTTCTTTCAAAGAGTTGAGTAATCAATTCTGAGAAACACATTAATGTTTAATCACGTTGAAGGGTTTCAAAACAAGCTCTTTTCATTAAATTTAAAATGTGCATTAAGAAAATTGACTTCTTTCAGTTGATAGAGAAACGTAACGTTTATTTTTATCATTATTTTATTTAAGTGCGAGTGGTAAAGTACGAGTACCAAATAAAGAATCGTAATTTTATAAAAAGATTTCAAAAAATCCCTGTCGGCTGGGCCTATAGGCGGAGGTAGATTTCGAAGAGTGCTCATTTCAACAATAAATATATATATATGATTAGAGATAAACCCAGTTTAATAACTTCATTTGGCCGTTTATGAAAAATTTTTAATATCATTTTTCTGCAAAAACTGGTTTTATCAGAATCATCTTAAGAAAAATTCAACTCAAATGCCCATTTTGACAACATATTTTGAAATAGATTCTGAGTTTATTAAAAAAATCGACCAAAACAGTACATTATACAGCTCCTAAATAACAAAAAACTGTCAGTGGAATGCATTTGAGAAAAAAATTGAATTTAAAAATGAGTCATAAAATAACCGATTTGTTGTTTGAATACATGTTTAATTCTTTAATCATGATTGCTTCGGAAAAATTTGTGCGAAATACTCACTTTGACAGCATTTTTAAAAATATATTCTATCTTTATCAAAAAACTGGCCAATGCGTCACAGTATATAGTTCCTAAATAAGAGGATCTGTAAATTGGATGCGTTTGAGAGCGAAAATTAATTTTAAAACGAGTCTTAAAAAACGCAATTTGCTATGTGAAAACTTCCTTAAATTTCAAAATCACAAAGACTTCGGGAAATTCTGTTCAAAATACCCTTTTTGGTAGCCTTTTTCAAAATATATTCTGTCTTTATCAAAAAACCGATCAATGCATCACATTATATAGTTCCTAAATACGAGGATCTGTAAATTGGATGCATTTGAGAGCAAAAAGGGATTTAAAATCGAGTCAGAAAAAAACGCAATTTCTTATTTGAACACTTCCTTAAATTTTCACTCACGATGATTTCGGAAAATTCTGTTCAAAATACCCTTTTTGGTAGCCTTTTTTGAAATATATTCCGACTTTATCAAAAAACTGACCAATGCATCACTTTATATGGTTCCTAAATAAGAGGATCTGTAAATTGGATGCGTTTGAGAACAAAAATGGATTTAAAAACGAGTCAGAAAAAAACGCAATTTCTTATTTGAATACTTCCTTCAATTTTCAGTCCCGATGACTTTCGGAAATTCTTTTCAAAATACCCTTTTTGGTAGCCTTTTTTGAAATATATTCTGTATTTATCAGAAAATTTACCAATGCGTCACTTTATACAGTTTCTAAATAAGAGGATCTACCATTTGGATGCTTTAAAATCAAAAATGAATTTAAAAATGAGTCAGAATATAAGCAGTTTGGATTTGAGGTTTTTTTTTCTCCACCTCCTATTTTTGTTTAATTTCTTTTTGCTATACGAATTGGTCCTATGAAAAACTTGTCAATATAAAAATTGTAGGTATTGATGAGGAGATGTAAAATAAATTTAATTGGATTTGATATCTTAAAAATTGACGGAGTTATGGATTTTTCTCTCTTTTCAGCACCTTTTTTCTTTTCGTTTTTAATTTTTTTCATCGGTAAAAGTTGATCCTATCAAAAACTTGTAAATACAAAAGTTTTAGATAATTTTAAGAACATTTACAAAAAATTTAGTTGGACTTGATATCTAAAAAATTGACGAAGTTATGAATTTTTTTCTCTCAAAATCCCTGTTTTTTTCGCCCCTTGAGCCCACTTCTAAATTTATCAAAAATCTGTCATGCATATGCTTTTGGCCCATTTTTAAGAAGTAATATAAACTTTAAACCAATTCGGTATCTACTTTAATTAAGAAGTTATGGCGTTTTTTCGGTTTTCACAAAAACGCCCCCTATTCCGACCCCCTTGGTCCGATTTTGCCCATTAACGAACTTAGCCAGGATTTTATCCCTTTTGATTTTATGTACAAGTTTGGTGGAGATTGGTGAAGAATTATAGAACTTATCGTGTCCATAAAAAGTGATATATATATATATATATATAGATAGATAGATAAACTGGTGCGATTGCAATAGGTAGTATTTCTTACGAAATCTACCTAAAACAATTATAATGTACTTGTACCCTATATGGACAGTGCTCTCAATATGGACACCCCTAATATTTTTAAAAGTAATAATTTTTATCGAGAGTTGACTCAACATGTCCACGAAGAAAAGCAGTTGAAACGATAATTAAGGCTGGAAAGTGCAAAAAAGCGCGCTTTTCTCCATTTACAAGGAAACTTGTTGTTTCCAGATGCACTGATCTTAATTACTTGTGAGCTTAAATTTTTATTAGTTATGGTAAAATTACATTAAATATTGAAAAGTGGAGTATTTTAGAAAGCTAATAACACATATTTTCGATTGCTATTGCATATTTTGCTTTAAAATATATTCCTTATTTATTTGTTACAAGATTTAGTAAAACTACGTCCAATTCTCAATATGGACACCTTATGTCTCCAAGATGAAACAACGTTGCCAGGCAATAAATTTAAAAGGCATCAAAGGGGTAAAATCTTTGTTCAACAAGATGCCACTTGAACAATCCTCCAAGGAAAAAAAAATCCCTTGCAGAAAAATCAAAAGAAGCCTCCCCTCAGTAGGATATGTGTTGGCGAAATCGAAGGGACCAGCGGTATGACTTCCTCAACAAAGGAAAGCTGGTACTGCTTCTCATGCAGTATTGATGCTGTTGCAGACATGCGGCTACGCACCACATGCGGCAGATATGTCCAGGTGGACTGTGTGGGACTTACCGCCCACGATGAAGAAGTTTTTATTTGTCCATCCTGTGAGGACTGAGTAATAACCCTCATAGCATGCATGTTCACAGTGACGTCACAATGACGTCACTGTGAGTCACTTTGGTCACATCACATCTGTGACGAAAATGTCACCACTCAGTGACGTCACAATGTGACTAAGATGTGACTTTCTAAAAATATTTTCACAGTTCGTCACAATGTTAATCTCAAAGTAGTCACAAATGACACACTTTTCAGAAATTGGTCACATTGTGACGTCACAAAAAAGCTCTAAAACGGCCATAACGACTTCACATTTTAGTCACTGACTTCACATCGACGTCACGTGACGTCACATCGACAATGGATGGTCACAAAGTCACAATGTGACTTCACAACGACGTTGCAATGACGTCACCATGTCTTACGGGAACTGATGTAAATTCTGCAGACATATGCGATAAAGCTAAGCAAAACCAGCAATATTATCTCATAATATTTAGTAGTAACTGAGGTTCTTTGCATGTGTCTTCGAAGGGCTATAACCGAGAATGCCCCTCCCTTCTAAAATGCATGTTCTGAAGTTATTTACTGTGTCCTCTCCTAGTTTTTTATTACCTCTCTTCTAAAATCTATTAAAAGAGTGACTTTTCCATACACCCTGTATAGTAAATCAATAAGGAGCCGCCTGTCCCTAATATGAACATACATGTCCATAATAGGGACAGGTAGTTCCTTATATGGACACTTGTAAACATTTTTTGTTTTTGTCATTTTAATGAAACCAGAATGCTTACAAGGTCGCTCATTTTTATAATGATAGTCAACAGTCCAAGGATAGTGGTCACATATTTTTGGAGTCCTATGACGTGTACATGGGGGTGAAAAAAATACATTTTCCATAGGGTGTCCATATTGGGCACAGGTACTATATAAAAAAACTTAGTTTGGGATATGAGTTCAATCCTTCAAAGTAAGAATCATTGTTCAATGCATTAAATAAGTAGAATTATATCACTTTTTATATCATGCCTTTATTGCATTGAAACCTGGAAGTTATAAACATATTAATACGGGCTTGTTCTCTAACTTGTGGGGATTTCGAAGACACGGAATCAGTGTGTAGTGGGATACAAACGATTTAAGCCGTCTTTGGTCTCCTGCTGACCGAGTATTTACTTTTTCGCCTTTTCTTTCATATCAGTCAAATATTGAGATACTTTTGGAATTGGCCTTTACGCCTGTTAGTCTAAGATAAACAATTCAAACTTATCATTTCAAATTACTATAGTTTTATTTAGATGCTTGAAACAGGTTTTGGATCTCTATAGGTTGTATGGAATGGATGGATTCGCCCTTGTAAGGGAACAACAGGGAAACTTAACTAATCAATGCAGAAGTTGGAGTCAAGGAAAACTCATTCTTGTCTTTTTTAAATTTATTTCACACATTTAACACTCACGAAGACGATCACAACACAAAAAAAAAAAAAAAAAAAAAAAAATTGAAATACCTGTGATGTAACACATATTCTATTATATATATATTTCTATTAATTTTTCAAATGTTAGCCCCCCCCCCCCTCTTTTAAAATTTAATTTTAAAAGAAAACCATTTTAATAGGTATTTTTATTGTGTGTTCGTCTCCAATTGCATATAAAATAATAATAGTAAATAAAAAACAGATAATAAATTAGCTTTAAAATATCATTCCATTTCTAGATTTTTCTTTCTTGGTCTACAGTTGATTAAATATCAAACGAATTAAATATTTTTTTCTGTTTTAAATAACTGCTATTTTTATTTCCCAATCATTTCATTTTGTCTTGTATAAACAACTCAATTTTGTTACCGATTGTGTAATTTTCGTTTAGGGTTGCTGTGAGTTGCGCGTTTTTTGCCGCGGGCGATAATTGTTGTATTCTTGACAACACTCATTTTAAATTTTTCCCATCGCTTATTATATAAAGGTCCTTTTTACCTGTACATTTTTTTTTGCTCGGATTGGGAATCTATTGCATGCCAAGAGACTTTCTCTTAGCGTTTGTAAACTCTGAAAATTTAGTCAGATTACGTTTTGTCGCGGACTAGTCAACCCGCACAATTCGTTGTTGTTAAAAATTAAAGATGTTTCTTTTAATGCTAGTGAAAGTTCCGTTGGGTAAATATGCTGTTTTCCTGGTGTTCTGAGATGTTCATATTTCTCATATTCTGCAAAATAAAGACAGTTTAGTCAAGATGTTTATGAACTGACTTTCCTTTTATCAAAAGATGCTTATATCACTTCCTTCCAGAAAAAAATGTAAAATATTGGACCTGGTGTGAATACTGAACTACGATCTCGGCCAATCTCATAAAGGTGGCTTTTTATTATATTTTTTTGTCACCATAGAACTTGGTACAGTGTAAGGTTTTTTTCTGGTGAAGTTGTGCAAGTGTGTACGAAATGTTGCTAACTCCAAGTAGTGTGGTAAAGAAGCATTTTCGGAGTATGGTGATTTCAAGTTTTATAGTGCCTGCTGGTGCTGTTTTATGTTCGAATGTACGAGATGTAATTAGATGCTATGCTAAGAACTAGCGGTTAGTAAATGTACTACGTAGAATTTTAGAATATTCCAAATGGAACTTCGAAACACAAAGTTGTTCTACAAAGTGAGTGTAGGTGTTTTCTGCAAGTGAAAAAAAACAACAACAACAAAAGGAAGTTGTCTTCATTTGTATGAGAAAACATTTGATTTGATAGTGGTTAATTTTACCCCCCCCCTCCCTCGGAACAAATAAATTTAGGAACGCTGAACAAAAAGGAACTTAGCTGCAACAACATATGATTAACATAATAGACTCGGGAAGAACATTTTTTTTTGTTTCTCGTTATTTTTTTTTTCATAAAAAAAGGGAAATTTATTTATTTTTTTCTTATAATTTTTTTTAGCTTAGAAGAAAGGTAATGTACATATTTTTTTCTTTATTTTCTTTTTGTGTTTCATATTATATATTTGCTTTTATGTTATTATTAGTTGTAATTGATTATGATATATTTGAACAAGCTTAAGTAGTTATAAGTATATGTTTTTTTTAATACAATATCATCAAAGAATAATTTTAACATTTCAGTACCCTGCTATGAAGAGGATCCAACCACTTTGGATTTTTTCTTTGATGTAGCCAGTAATTATGCAAAAATACAAAAATGGCCAGATGACCAGGAGGTCTTGTTTCTCAAAACAAAATTAGCAGGTCCTGCCCTAAAATTTTTCTTGAAAATGACAAAATTAGAAATTCAAATAGTGTAAAAGTAATTAAACCGGAACTTTCCCGATTTTTTTCTAAAAGGACTCTCCTGTTCGAAGACGTGAACGGGACGTAAACAACCCGCCTTCTTTCAAATAACCCTCTTTCATTTAGTCTTTTAGAAACTATCACTCTCGTTACACGGATTGCTGTGCCTGCGTACAGGTCCTGAGAGAGCTGATAATCTGAAGCCCTTCTGTTACGCCTCGCTAAAATGGACAAATGGCGATCTTCTCTGGTCGTCGTGGCTCTTGGACTACCTTGCCCAGGCTTTCTATCGATGCAAGCGGTATCCTTAAACTGTTTCCATACACTGTAAAAAAAAAGGGTCGATCTACTAAAAAAACTTTAGTGATCCTTGTAATTACTAAAAAAATTTAGTAATCTTTGTCGGTTACAAGAAAATCTGTAAGAATTACTAGAAAAAAGTTAGCAACGAAGAGAGTTAATTGTTTTATGTTTTTAATAACTATTACTAAAACTCACTTGGTGTGGCCTTGATAGCATAGTGGTTATAGTAACTTACTCCAGACTAAAAGGTCCCGGGTTCGATATTGGCCACCGCCGAATACGCCCCGAATGTATGTAGTGTAAGTACTCGTTAGTAAAGGGATTATGAAAATCCTGTCGGAGCAGTTAGCAATGTTTGGTGCTGCCATCTATTGCAGTTTTGCCGAAAATCTTCCGCTTCAGAAGTCTGGATGCAGCTCGAAGGAACCTCCTGCCCTTCGGGCGCACGTACTGGTTATTAAAAATAATTTTGGGGCTATTACTAATATTTGCTTGGTGGCTGATACTAAAAATTTTTAAGTTATACAAAAAATTCTTTTGTTCAGTTTACAAAAGAAATGCTTGTTTCACTTGCAAAAAAAAGTTTGTAATGGTTACTAAAAAATTCTGTAGAATACAAATTTACTAAAAAAATTTTAGTAACCTCTTGAATTTTTTTTACAGTGTAGATTACACATGACGTTGGGCCTTAAAGTACTCTCTGGAAATCTGGAGTCGCGATTGGTCTACCTATAGCCTTCCCACAATTCACCACCTCATTCCATCATTTAAACGTTGGTAGTTACTCCTTTTTACTGTTCCGATGTTAATTTAAACGATTGCTGCAAGATAACACCAATAAATTCGCCAAGGTGTCTTGCAAACGCAATTCGTCTTTACTTCCACGCACTTATAAAGCCTGTTCTTCTGCTGGCTCCGCCTACACACACGTATACGTTTGCGTATTTGCATTTTTATCTAAGAGCAGTTGTTTTTCCTTCAGTTCAGTTCTTTTCATGCAATTGGATAAAATATGAAAATTCTCTTAATTTATTTCACCTGTGTAGATCTTTTTTTTCTACATTCAGCTACCGTTTATCAAAACAATAAAGCACTAATACTAGTTTAGCTTGTATATTATATAACAGGCTAATTTTAGGTGTGTTTAATACTAAATGCTGCTCTCACTATATAATGTAATGTAATTGGACATCACTATCATTAACACTGTCTACCGGTGTATCATTTGACATCGGTAAGTCTTAAATAGTCTAAGTCTTAAAAAAATACTTCTATTAATGATTTTTTTGTAATATTTAATTATAGAGCAATCAAAAATCATTTTTAATGCATTGAAGATTGCACTGAATGATTGAATTATTGATTGCATTGAATGATTTTTACATTCTAAAACTAAGAGTGTGGGATGTTATTCGGTACTTAAAATATAGAACAGAGATGTTACAGTCACATTTTATTGTAGACGACACAACACATATCACATTATATACAAATCGCAAGACGAGCGCAACTCAATCAATTGAATATTCATAAAAATTACTTAGCACAAAGAACATCTCTAAGAGAGATGTATAGCAAACACACATCCCAATCTTACATCTTAACTGAAAACTCAATTACTTCACTTCATTTCATGTCTTTTTTGAAAGGAAGGCAAAATATCTCAAGATATTTTGCCGAAGGTCGCAATAGCGCCACCTATAGATACTATAATTTAGGGAAGGCAGTCACCCTGTTACAGCCTCCCCCTCTGGTTCCGCGAACGTCCCGGTGTGGAACCAGTAATTTTCTTTGGTGGCCTACCGCGTTTCCTAATGGGTGCGACAGGCACTATGTCAGAGTCATTACATAGTTTTAAGGCAGAAGTGTGACATGTAGCAAGTGGATCATTTGGACTGTCCATACTTGCTATGACAAAAGTGGTGGGTGATTTTTGAGTTAAAATGATGTAAGGTCCATCACGTTTAGGCATGAACTTCGACGTTTTGTTGTTAGAGGCTTTACTTATTGGATGCAAGTCAACCCAAACTTTGTCTCCTGGAACAAAACTATGTCCCGGTTTCCGACTACGGTCAGCAAATTTTTTCCTCTGATCTTGCTTAGATTCAACTTTGTCTTTGATTTCTTTGGTGAATTTTGCGAATTTCTTGAGATATGGAGTAATCTCAGGCACAAAATTATCATTTTGAATTACAGCACGAATGTCATGCTGAACATCATCCGTTGTTCTCAATTCTCTTCCAAACTGCAAGAATGCTGCTGTTTCTCCAGTAGTGTCACACTTAGCAGTATTTAGTGCAAAACGGATTGTTGGAAGCTTTTCTTCCCAAGAGCAGTGATCATTTTCTACTAATATAGCTAATCTCGGCTTGAGATCTCTATTTTTCCTCTCCACAGGATTAGCCTGGGAATGGTATATGGGAGTTGGATTTTGTTTGATACCTAAAAGAAAACAAAGTTGTTGCATCACACTACTAACAAATTGGGGTCCGTTATCACATATTATACGTTTCGGTAGACCATATCTAAGGATAACTTCTTCAAGCAACGTAGTTGCACACTGCGCTGCAGTAGCATGTGTAAGGGCAAACAATTCCACCCATCTTGTTGCACAGTCTTCTACTATAAATATCCACCTTTTACCGTTTTTACTTTTTGGTAAAGGACCAAAAAGATCAATTGATAGAACTTCAAATCTTTGCGAATACACTGGTGTTTGTAACAAACCGGATGGTTTTTGATTAGAAGGCTTATACCTATTGCATTCAGCACAATTTTTGACATAGTTTGAAATGTATGGACGCATTCCAGTCCAATAATACCTTTTGGATATTCTATTTAACGTTCCTTCAGCACCGTAGTGACCAGCCGTAGGTGAATCGTGGTGTTCTTTTAAAATTTTCTCCCTTTCATGTGATGGGACAACTAGTTGAGCTTCTTCTGATTCTGAACTTGGAGAATACCTGTATAAAACTCCTTGATTCATAATATAACCGCGATCAGTCCAGTTAGTATAGTCAAGGGTTTTTTCTTCATCTTCGAAACTTTTAATAATTTTCTTTAATTCTTCATCTTTCATTTGTTCAGCACGTAAATCACTTGATGATTTAGAAGGAATATCAATTACTATAGCGCAAATATCGCAACTTTCTTTATTGGTGTGATCACAAGCAGGACGAGAAAGCATGTCAGCTATGACGTTAGCTTTGCCTGGAATATATTCTATTTTCAAATTAAATTCTTGTAATTGCAAAGCCCATCTGGCAAGTCTTCCAGAAGGTGACTTTAAACTCATGAGCCATCGGAGAGGCTGGTGGTCGGATGCCACAGTAACTTCTGTTCCATCAATATATACTCTGAATTTATTAAGAGCCCAGACAACAGCAAGTGCTTCTCTTTCTGTGGTGTGATAGTTGCGTTCTGCAGCAGTCAACAATCTACTTGCATACTCAATCGGATGCTCTTCAGCACCTTCACCCTGTAGAAGTACTGCTCCCAGAGCATAACTACTTGCATCAGTTCGAATGCAAAAAGGTTTAGTTTCATCAGCTTGTTTCAATATTGGAGCTGAAACGAGGCATTGCTTCAAGGTTTGAAATGCATTTTCTTCATCGGCACCCCAGTGCCATTCCACATTCTTTTTTGTGAGATTACTAAGTGGTCTGGATATTTTTGCAAAATCTTGTATAAAACGGCGATACCATGAACATGTCTGCAGAAAGGATTGCAGTTGTTTTATATTCTTCGGAGGTGGGATCCTCACAATAGCATCAACTTTCCCAGGATCAACTTCTAGGCCATTTGGTGTGATCCAGTGTCCTAAATATTTTACTCTGGTACAAGCAAAGTTGCATTTTTCTCTATTAGCAGAAAGTTTCCATTTGTCTAATCTTTTAAAAACAACTTCAAGATCAGCTAGATGTTGTTCAAAACTTGATGATAAAACAATTAAGTCATCAAGATAAGTGAGAATATTTACATCTGGGAGTCCTTTGCGAAAGCTATCCATTGTCCTCTGAAACGTTGCAGGGGCATTGCGGAGACCAAACGGCATTCTTCGAAAGCGATATGTTCCTAGAGGGCAAACAAAAGCAGTTTTATCTCGATCAGGTTCATAGACACTCACTTGATAGTAACCAGCATTCAGATCCAGCGTTGTCATGAACTGAGCAGTTTTCGCCTGATGCAAAAGATCGTCCATACGAGGGAGTGGATAAGTATCTGATATAGTAACTTCATTCAGCTTCCTGTAGTTTACACATAAGCGAACACTACCATTTGGCTTAGGAATGAGCACTATTGGTGCAGAGTATGGAGACTCGCATTCTTCAATAATTCCTTTGGCTAGAAGATCATCAATTTGGGTTTTACACAATTCTTTCTTTGCCGATGATAACCTGTAAGGAGGTAGTGAAATAGGACGATGGTCTCTGGTATTTATATGATGTTCGACGACGGGTGTTGCTTCTCCCCCTGGTCGAAAGGTATTGGAAAATTTTTCAAGTAAGTCATTAAGCCTTTTTCTTTGTATTTCAGATAGATGCTGACCTTCTGTTTCTCTTAACATAACCGAGTTAACTGTGGCAGTTGGTGCTGAGATTTCAGGCGTCGTAATAAAAGGATAATCAGAAAAGGGAATTTTACGTTTAGGATTGTTCTGGAAATACCAACTTTGGCTTCTCATGTCTAGCACGATCCCCATTTTATTTAAAAAATCTATGCCTAACAATGTTCTATTTCCCTTGGCTTCGGGTAAGGCAAAAATCGTTGTACTAGTTGTACGACCTTCTATTTCAACAGTGATTGTTGCTTGAAGAACGTTGGTTTCTTTTCGTAGACCATCAGCAAGTGTTATGCTTACACCGGTGTCTTCGAACACAGTTCCTTGGTCACACAGAATCTTGTATAACATTTCCCCAGCAATGCAATGAGTAGCTCCTGTATCTGCGCAAGCAACCCCTGTAACACCATTTACCTTTATGTACAACAAAGGTGTTGCTTGAGTGTTGATAGAACAAGATTTGAGATGAAGGGAACGAAAATTTGCTGATTGCGTCTGCGTAGATGGGGAACAATTAGGACATTTAGCTTTAACAAAACCCTGTTTACCACAGCCATAACAACTCATAATCGGACGTTTATCATTGTTTTCGTATCTTGAATTTGTATATTTTGAAGAAGAATGATTATTTTTATAATTTGAAAAATGTTCGTTAGTTTCATGTTTGGGTGTTTGATTTTTCCAGAATTCTTGACCATTTGAATTTTTCGGCAAAACATGTTTCTGCGCTTCACGCATTTTTGGATAACTTGCTGACTTTTAAGAAGAAGGTTTAATGTTTTCGTAAATGTCTAGCTTTTCAGCCAACACGACAGTATCATTTAACTTGTCCCAACCATCCAAATAATGATTTTTATATTCTGGTGGACACTTTTTCTTAATCTGATCAGCGATTATTAGTTCAGTTAGTTATTCAAATGAATTGATTTCTAATTCGGATAACCTACCCTCAAAATAATTTCTAAGTTCAAAATAAAAATCCTTCCAAGTAGAATTTTCTCTTTTTTGATGTCGGCTAAATAATACTCTAATTTTTTCTGCTGTCAACTTAAATCTTTTAAGCAATATGTCACGAATATAAGAATAATTTTTGAACATTTCTTCTGGTTCTCTGGCGATTAGTTTACCAATGTCGTTCGGAAGTACGGCAATTAATTGAGAAACCCAAAATTCTTTGGAGACATTAAGCATTTTCATTTGACGTTCAAACATTGTCAAAAACAAAGACATATCATCCTTTTCAGGAATAAATGTTGGCAAGATATTTTTAATATCTATACGCATCTGGTCTATTTGATTTTGTGGTACTGTTGTCGCGGTAGGGTTTTGAGCATGTAGCTTAAGCTTTTCTAGCTCATATGCTCTTTCCTCTGCAATACGTTTATCCTGAATCATTTGTTGTTCTGCAATTTCTTGTTTTTTGCGATCTTCCACGATAGCAATAAATGCCTCTTTAACAAATTGTTCGTCGTCTTTAAGCAGTTGACACTTCATAATTTTCTCACGTAAGACTGATAGTTTATCATCTTTATCTACATCTAACTCTAATTCTGTGCCCAAATTAAACAAATCGATTTTTTTTCCTTTAGAAAGAAATGCCATTTTTCCCAAATTGTTGTTGATATTGTTGATTTATGCTTAAATTAGAAAACTATTAGATACGTGACCCATTAAATAATAAGAACAAAATGACTACCTTCCCCTTACAGGTAAATAAAACATGTAAATATAGATAAATTTTCATAAATAAATGTTAAAAAAAATGCAGGAAATAATTTAAAACATACTAAAATATACCACTAATTTAATCATGAGCTCATGAAAATATTTAGAAGAAATATTATTATACGTTAAAATTCAACCTTTTTACCAAATTAGCTTACCAATGACATAAATCATTCATTTTAAATGTATGAAATATTATAGGTAATTCATTGCGAAATAATTATCAACCACACATAAATATGAAAACAACTCGAAATATGAATAAAGAACTTACTTTACATCTAAAAAATAAACAACATACGAAATAATAAAATTTATCAAAATCATTTTTAAACTCTGTGCACAGATTAAAAAACAAAAACAAAATTCACTTACTCAGAATCCTTGCTTTTAAAAACAATATCAAAAGAAATCCCTTTCAATTTCAGAAAACTAATGTTTCTTAATAATCTTACTCAAAATGAACATAAAACAAAACAAAAAACAAAAATTATATATATATATGAAACAGCATTTGTCTTAATAAATAAAAGAAAATGAAAACTTTTTTCCGCAGCTGGCCAACAAAAAAAAAAAAAAAAAAAAAAAAAGAGAAACAAACAAACAATTAAAAAAATAATTTCAACTTTTACCGGTAAGAAAAATAAAATAAAAATCTATTTTAAGATAAAGGTTGTCGATGATTCACATAACAATTAAAAGCACGCAGAAGTAAATATGCATCGAATACTTCTAAGAACAAAATCAGATTATAAGTAGAATGCTTTTATATGACGAAATGAAAAAGTTTCAATCACAAACACCAGTTATGTTTAAAAACTAGAAGATATTTTGTTGCTTATGAAAACTGAAGAACATTATTTATTGTCATGTCGACAATATTTTCAATTATTTCCAATGTGAAGGATACGGATTACCCTTTTTGAATGCATGTTCTTGCTTTTTTGTCAGGATGACGCACTTAAAACACACAATTGAAGAAGAAGAAAGCACTATTAAAAATAAGAACAGAAGCTTGATTCATTGTAGATTTGACAACACCTTTAAAATGGGTACAGATTACTCTTTTTTTTTTTAAATACTTTCTTGAATTTTGTCGCGATGATACTACCACACATAACTGATATTAAAGAAATTAGCACAAAACTGGAGTATATCTTGATACTTGATATGGCACATTATATAATAGAACTGTTTGGAAATCACAGGATGAATTGTTCTTGACGAACACGGCACTTGAGAACACAAAATTTCCTTTATTGCCGAGATGACAATAATTTAGAAGTGGGTACGGATTACCCTACTTTAAATATAATTTTTGGAATTTTTGTCAGGATGACAACAGCGAACTTGACACAAAGACTTTGAAAGCACAAAAATTTTCCGAAAGAACTCCATTTTACGTTGGGCGCCAGTGTGGGATGTTATTCGGTACTTAAAATACAGAACAGAGATGTTACAGTCACATTTTATTGTAGACGACACAACACATATCACATTATATACAAATCGCAAGACGAGCGCAACTCAATCAATTGAATATTCATAAAAATTACTTAGCACAAAGAACATCTCTAAGAGAGATGTATAGCAAACACACATCCCAATCTTACATCTTAACTGAAAACTCAATTACTTCACTTCATTTCATGTCTTTTTTGAAAGGAAGGCAAAATATCTCAAGATATTTTGCCGAAGGTCGCAATAGCGCCACCTATAGATACTATAATTTAGGGAAGGCAGTCACCCTGTTACAAGAGTTAAATAAACATTAAACAAAAAATTAAAAGGGCGTCATTTTGCATTTATAGTGTTTTGTTTGTGTATTTTATTTTAAAAAGATGTAAATACATTTTCTAGGATATCTTCTTATTATTTTTGAAAACGAGATTATTGTGGCTCAATTTGTCGAAAATCGTTATCCAACAATTATGGCTTTATATACCCTTTCTTTAATATCTGAATTTATTTTAAAAATGGCAAAATAAATATTACTTCTCTTTCAGACATTTTTGCCTTCGGTAATTTATAGATGATTCCCAGTATTACTGCATTTACCTTTTTTGTAAAACATTACTGTTTTTATTTATCTAAGTATATTAAAGATACGTGAAATGATCTTTTTTTAAAGGTACGATATTCGTGAATAATTAAATTAACAGGAGTATACATTCAATTACATATATTGCATCCAGAAAAAAAAATGTTAATGCAGAAGAGAAAATAGAGAAAATTATTATTTTCACATAGAGAAAATAAACCGAAACAATTGCTTACATATTTATTTCTTGCTTTTTTAATTCTGTTACATGCTGAACAACTCAGTTAGGGGAGGAAATGTGTATTTTTGGCTACCTTCGTTATCTACGAATTTTTTTTTTATTGCATGATAACAATGTGTTAGGTTAGATTTATTTAATTAGTTATGAACATGCCCCATTATTATAAATGGATTTTCTAATGTCATGTAAAAATTAATTTAACACATTTCTTTATATTTCCACTTTTAGAGAATACTTTTTGAATGGCAAGAAATATTGTTTTAGTAGAAAAGTATTTAAAATAAAGTTTTACATGCATTATTAATCTCGAGTGCTTACTGTACGATAAACGTACTATGATTCATTTTTAGATTAGTCTCGTGACAACTGCAAGAAGAAACTCCTACACTATTAGAATCACTATTACTACTAAGAATTACTTATTTTAGTCTAGATCCTGTTAATAGCAAAATGTTCATATATTTCTAATTAGCTATCTATTTTGTGAAAATGCACTATAAAGAAGGACAATTTTACGGAGATTTTATTAGCAATCGGAAGTCAGTACGATACCCGTTTTTTAATGAAAAATTCCCATAAATTCCCCTTCCCTCAGTGAAAATGAAACATTTTCTGGAATTTAGGGCAATATATTCATTAAAAAACAGGTGTTGCTCTGGCATATCGATTGCGATTAAAATTGTCCGACTTTTTAGAATGTGGATTGCTGAAATTAGTCTGTCATATTAAGAAAAGAATTACTAGAAAACAAAATTTCAAAGAAGGATTTTCATTTTAAAAGTAGCATACAGTGATTAAAAAAAATAGAAAAAAAATATAGCTGTCAAATTTTGTTTAGATATTTCGGAAAAATAGTATTTCTTGGAATTAGCTTCTAAGACACAAAGTTAGTGCTGAAATCGGTTTAAAAAAATCCCAATACAATAAAATGACATTCCTGACACATTTAGAGACTTTTTTTTGTTCGTAAAAGTATGTTACTTGCTGGTATTTTTATTAAAGTTATTTGAAATCGAAAAGTATTTTCTTTTTTCCATAAAAAAATCTTGATTTTTTTCTGCGCTATTTTGTTTAGAAATTTGTTACAAAATGTCACTATGTAGCATTTTTAGAATGACATTTTTATTGAAAAATAGAATAAATTGAATAATTTTAGAGTTTTTTTCTGCTCCTAACAATGTATTACCTTTTTTAGAACACAAATACATCAGGTAAGTACGAGAAATAGCCGGTTTCAGAATAGCTTGGGAATAACTTAAGAATAACCATAAATATCATCTATAAATTACTTTATTAATAACCTTAAATATCACCTATGAATTGCCTTATAAATAATGATTTACCTTATATGAATGACAGCTATGTATTACCTTATATGATATTACATTTTCAATTATCTACCCTTAAATATCGGATATGAAAGATATTGTCAGAGTAAATATAAAATCTTTTTTTTCTTATAGCTACGCCAATTATTCAAAAATGTAAACACCTCAATATTGAAGCAATGTTCAATATCACTATTACCTTAACAAGCATCATGTTACTAATACCAAAAACATTGGCTTTATGAAATTTGCTTTTAGTGTATTATATGTATAGTGGTGGGGAATGAAAAGTAAATATCTCCAACTAACTCTGCGAAAAGTTATCGTATAAGAAAGTTACTGGCACAAAGTGATTGGAAATAATGTCTACTTTGAAATGATGGATGTCAAATTTGCGTAGGGGGCTATTTACATATAAAAACAAACCTTACTTTGTTTTTTCAATGTAAGGATCCAATTCTGAGAGCATAAATAACAGCAGCATCAATTAGCCTTCATTTAGCCTAAAAACAAATTGTCATGCAATTCGTACCACAAGTTTCCGAGAAATTATTTTTAAACGAGCATATTTTAAGAACTGTATCGAAATTGAAGTTCAGTACTTGATTATTGATCGAGGAAGCCCTCTTCTTGAAAACTTGTCGTCGGTTAACTCAAGCAGTCATTGAAAACTGCTAGATTACTGGAGTTTCAAAATTAATAGTGACTTATATTGTAGATAGGTCCTTAAACCTCCTTATTTTATCGTTTTTTAAGCATAGTTTGAAAACTACTTGGAAGAAAAATTAAACATTTTGGATTTCTATAAAGCAAGACTTAATAAATTCATAAAAAAAAACTGCAGGTTGCAATTAGCATTTTCTGGAATGTTAATTTCATTATTCATATCATAAAAACTGTTAATTCAACATATTTATTTTTCGATATTTTAGTATTATTGTTAGATAAATTAGCTCATTAGGAGTATAATTTTAGGAGATATTAATAAAAATCTGAAAATGTAATTTAAGATTAGAAGCACTAAAAATTTGAAAGTTTATAGTTCAAAAGCTTATTATGCAATTTACTTTAAATTTAGTGTCTTTGCATAGTTTGAACCAAACAATTTAAATATGTCGTTAAAATTGGGTACTGCCATAAAATTAGAAGAAAAAAATGAGTTCGTTTTAACAAGTGGATTGCTCACTAGGCAAAATTCATGTACGTCATTAAAAGATAGACTTTATTTCTAATCGTTCGATATCAATAACTTTCTTCTACGATATTTCGTTGAGGAGTTAGTAGCGGGTGTTTACATTTTTTTCCGAATGTACATTATATTGCAAATAATGTGACTGTTATAAATAAATACGAAACTGACCGATTTCCGTTTCATATGCCGGTCGGCCATTTTCTCAAAAAATGCACTTTGAATAAAACTGCGTAAAATTTTTCAGCTAGTTATTTTTTTTTCTCTAAATGTTTTATATTCCAGTTATCGGCATTCAAAATTTCATTCCTAAAAAATGGATTGTAAAACAAAACTATAATGCTATATTTATGTCAAAAATCGCTTATCAACCTTTACAGGTTTAAATAACCTTTTTCCCCCCTAAATATCAGTTCCTTATCATCAATTCTTTACAGGTGTATCTATATTTTGCTTCTTTTTCAAATTTTGTTCTTTGTTATTTATTGCTGATTATCATTATTACTTTTATTGTTTTTCTTATAAAATAACACGGTGATTTTTCTTCTGAGCCCATTAATGATACGTCAAGTTATCCTTTAAAAAAAAGAGATTTTGTGTGAATAATTAAATCACTAAGCATATACATTCAATTACATACAATGTATCGAGAAAATATTTATGCATAAATATCTACACAGTGAAAAAATGGAAACGATTGCTTACATATTTTTTATCTCTTGCTTATTTAATTATGTTACAGGCTAAATAATTAGGTTAGTGAAAAAAATGCTATTTTTTGGACACCTTCGTTATTTACGAATTGTTTTATTTCATGTTCGGAATGCGTGAAATTAGATTTAGATAATTAGGTATGTGGGTTTCGCATTATAATAAATGGATTTTCTAATGTCGTACAGCAATTAATTTAACACACCTGTTTAGCTTTGATTGTCTGGTAGAAACTTTTAAAAAAGAAATAAATATATTTTCGCACATAATGGATTTCAAATGTATAAATTTTTAAAAAAATTAATAATTCTCGGGAAATTTACTCAATTCCTTTCTAGATTTTGCTCATGATAACTGCAAAAAATACCTTTCAGGTTAACTATTTACGTCCTAAATTATGATTTCATGAAATTTTATCTTCAAAGCATTTTTGAAACTACATTAGAAGATTTACACAATTATTTAGTAAATTTTAAAAGGTTTTTGCTAATTAACTGAATTTGAATTTATAGGATTTTTTTCGAAATATTTATAACTTTAAATTACAATGAGAAATTATTGAGCGCAGTGCAATATAAATAAAAACTACGTTTAAAGCACATAAAGATTTTGTTTTTATTGTAAACTAGTTATTGTAGCCACAGCATACCAACATCAGTATAAATTATGATTGCTCAGACAATTGTCGAAATATATGTTAGAGAAGCGGATTCACTGACAAAGTTTATCAGTAAAATTACAGGAAGTCCTTGGAAACAGCCAATATAAGACAAGCGGATTCAAAGGCAAACTTCGTGCAGCCAATAAAATTGCGACAGGAAATATTATATAAATAAATATTAAAAATTCAACATTAAAAATATTGTTAATTGCGATTTTGCTATTCTTCTGTTATCGATTTTAATGAAACATTATATAAAAACCTGTTGTTCATAAATATTACATGCATGATTTCAGATTATATTCATTGTATCTTATTGGTTGTTCTCTAAATTTTCTGAAATTTTATTGCTAATAAACTTCGCCATTGAATCCCCTTGCATGGCCCTTTTTCTGAGATTTCCTGTGGCGTATTTATTGGCTGAATGAACTTTATCTTTCAATCCTCATCTTTTACATTGACTGTTTTTAAGGTTTTGTGTAATTTTATTGGCTGGTAAACTTTCTCAGTGAATCTGCATCTCCAACATACACAGTCCAGTCATATTAATGAGACTACCTTGCGATTTTTGAAGTTTTTTTAAATATCTAGAAAAATACAATGATTAAAAATTATTATGATTAAAAATGACTAGAAAAATTCAATGATGATAATTTTTAGAATTTTCAGGCTACGCTTTTGCTATATATATTATACATAAGTTGTTTTTCACGTTTTTTCTTCATATCTAACAATGAACGACATCCATATCGCGCGACAATGAGACATAATGACATTTTGTCTTATTCAGCCTCCGAAAATAAGCAAATTTTCGTATGGAAGACGATTTTTGTTAAAATTTTATTTATTTATCTACCTTTTTATATTTTTAATTTCTGGACTGCATGTTTAAAATTTTTATGCTGGTTTTATTTATTTATTTATTTTTTTGATTTCTTATAAACAGAACCATTCATCTGTTTTGGTGAATGTCCTTGTGGTCCAAATATGAAAGTTCGAACCCCTCCCCCCTCCGTTTATAATTTACTGATTATAAAGTTGTTGTTGTTTTTTGCCACTTCCCCACACTATGTGATGAGAAGTTTCAAAAAGACAATAACGTTTGTTATAAGTGTTGTGAAAGTTAAATTCATACGTAAAATTAGTAGTTCAAAATGATCTTTTTGGTCCGTTTTTAGATGCACTCGTAATTAAATAAATACGTAGCATCTAAAGTCGTCGTTTAGTCCGTCCGTCTATCAGCATATAACAACGAAAAAACTACCCAACCGAATCGTCTGAAATTTAAAATACATACTTATTACAATATTTTGTTGAGTCATTTCAAATTTTGTTAAAATTAGAAGTGTAGTTCAATTACAGCGACAATCAAAAGTGTTCTGTTATATTACGGTCATTGGGGAAAAATAATTTCAAGTGCATTTTAATGTTGTTGCACTCTTTTAATCATAATAAAATTCAAATGAATCTATGAATATATACTGATATGTTCTTTCTGTAAAATCTATGATGCGAAAAGTACTTGTTATTAATTTACAGGGCCGCACAAAAATATTCTATTGCATAATGGTATAGGGGAAACATTGTTTGAGGTGCATTTTAATTACATTAAACTGTTTCACATTTTTATGAAATTGATATACGCTGTTGAGGTTTACTACAATTTAATTTCCGTATAATAGAAAGCAGTATTGATCGAGACATACAAGAGATTTTGGATATTGTACTGTATCCGAAGTACTGTATATTTAAAAATATATACAGGGTGGTTCACAAAGGACCCCTAACTTTAAAAATTTATAACTCGGAAACGATGATAGATAGGAACATGAAACCAGTGCTGTGTTTATTAAAAAACTCGTAAGAATCTTATACATAAATCTGAAAATTTAGGCTTTCAGTAAGAAACGTTCCATCCAATCCAATGCTGCAAGAGAAAAGTTACTTTGTACTCGGTTCGGAAGGAAATCAAACTCCTCGACGGAAGCATCTATCGCTACGCCAAGTACGATTATCGCCGAATTACATGAAAACAGTGCCGAGAGCAACAACCAATCAAAGTGCGAGCTTGGGCTTGGAACGACGAAGGTGCTTGGAAAAAAAAAATACGCAAAGAAAACGCAGAGATATAGCGTTTGTTCTGGGACCGATGATCGCGTCGCCGAGATTTGAAGGAGACCGAGGCATATGGAGTGGGATTTCGACGGCTGATTGTTCAATGCTTCTGAATTCTTTTTAAAAGACCTTTACGCTCTCAGCGCCATCTATGAGCGCTATTTTTAGCTAAATTTTCTGATTTATGTATAAGATTCTTACGATTTTTTTTAATAAACACACCACTAGTTTCATGTTTCTATCTATCACCGTTTCTGAGTTATAGATTTTTAAAGTTAGGGGTCCTTTATGAAACACCCTGTATATGTTATAGTATGAATGCACCTCATTTGTTTCGTTTGACGTGCATTTTCCGAATCGTTTAAACTTATTTTTCACTACAGTAAACGAGAATGAAACACACAAGTCGCAATTTATTTTGATTTCTCGGAACTACGAATTCTGCAGATGTTAAGAAGGATTTCATAAGCTCCGTTGAGAAAAAGGTAAGTTTATTCATTAAATTAGAGCCCTAGGGACTTATTCCAAACATGGTTATATAATGTTGGATTAGCAGAATTTCAATTTTATGTACCAGAGAAGCGAGATTAAATCCTCAACCATTATAGTCATGAATCCTTAACTTTTTCGTGTTTCCCGGGAGATCAGGATTTCCATTTCACAAATGCATAATTGTATTCTTATCTTGGAAATTTTCAGAAATTAATGACGGAATAAAACTCTTAATCTATAAAATGTTTAACATAGGAAAATGGTATGTTTATTTCCGTATAATATTTTGCTTAGCAGGATATTTTAAATATACTTTACCTAGCTAGCTGAACATATTCCAATATTATTACATATTTTCTGTATTTAGTTGTTGAATATTCTTTACAATTTTCTTAAAGGAAGTCAGCATTTTAAAATACTTAGCGGCATTAGTTTAATATTGTTTTAGTCATTCTGTACAAGCATAATTTTAAATTAATAAATTAATTATAAATTAATTGTAAAAAAAATTAATAAGTAGAAATTAATATTGGCATTCTAGAAAAAAATTACCGTAAAATGTTACGCATTATTATGTAGAATAATTCGCGTAGGAGGAAACTGTAAAAATTTGAGTGTTAAGCCATTTAGGTTGAGCATTATTCTAGTATTACTATAACTGCAATATTAAAAGCTCAATCAATACTTAAAATTTTCTACAAACTTTTATTAACTTTTCACGTTCTTTGTCGATATATGTGGGCGTTGAATTTTTTTTCATTTATAATTAATGTTAAAAGATAAAAAGAACAAAAAATTCCTAACTTATTCACTACAGAAAATCCTCAACAAGAGTAATAAAAAAAATATAGCCTGTCCGCATTGATAATGTTATTTTCGATGTTAGAGCTATGAAAAAAAAGCATGAAGACATTTTTTGGCTGTCAGTTTTGGTATAGGGTCAGGAGGAGTTGTGTAATTATGTTCACTTTGTACATTTACATCATTGTTATTATTTTAGCCTCCGATGTTCTTTCAGACAAGCTAAAAATGTCGTGTCATCAGCCCCGAATTTTTTACTGAACCGATTTTGATAATTATTTTTTTTAATGAAAGCTATTTATTTATAGTTGTGCCCATTTTAGCTATTTTTTAATTTATTTCCGTTTTTATATTTTATTTTTAATTTTAAATGCTTTTTTACGATACTTCTTCAAAATGGTGGCAACTTAGTTTAGCTTTTCTCTCGATAGTAAAAATTTATTTTCCATTATTACTTTCCACAAGTCAGAAACTTTATTTCATCAGTGAACATGTCCTCGCATTTAAAAAAAAAAAGTTAATTCTTTTCGTAAAATTTAACCACAATAAAATGATTGCATATAATTATGCACTAATTGAGGTAAAAAAATATATTTAATGAGAAACAACATTAATAATGTAAATAAAATAACAGAAAATAATTTATGATAAAAATTAATGTCTAAAGCAAAATAAGAAAAATTTCAAATGAGGAAAATGATGTAATTCAGCAACCAGATAAAGGGAATTACAATATTATTACGGATGCCTTTTTCATATTACTAATAACAGTAACTTTTAAAAATCATTTGAAGAGAAAATGACGTCACTATTTAAAACATCGCATTTTTACTCATAACGATATTACATTTCAATATTTCTTTTCATTATGGACACTGAGATTGAGATTTTACTTTCAGATGACTTCAGTTAGTGAAAATAATGTCATAGTAAAAATAAAATTAGTTTTTTTTTTCTCAATTAAATAAATCTATTTTTCTGTAGTGCATATAAAATAAAATTTCTGGATTTCGCCGGCATTCAGATTACAATTTTAACTGAAGATGTGCAAATTGTAACTGGAAAACTTGACATTAAGTTTGGAAATATATTTATTATATATTGATTCAATAATGTAATTACTTTTGCTTTTTTTAAGCCAAATCGATCGGGTCTTTTAAACATTTCATTCGTCGAATTCGACGGGATTCCACTCGTTTTATTGTTGAAATGCATTTCCTTTTTCCCAGAGTCTATAAAAAAGCGTTTAAACTAAAGAAAAAATCCGTTTTAGATGAATCTAGTCAATGAAGAAGCAGCACGTCAAATTGTATCTCTTTATTATTCCGCAATTCCAAAGTCTCAGAGAGAAATTGCTAATCAACTGGGTATTTCACGTCGTTCTGTTTGCTATTATATTGATAAACACAAGAAAAATGAAGGTAGTTCAGTGCATTCTAAACGGGGTCGCCCTTCTAAAAAACCTCTATCGATTTTTTTTTAATTTTCTTTTTCTAATCGGAGGCGAAACTGAATTCTGCAATGGCAGTATCTACATTCAACTTGTTTTTTTTCTTTTTTCAATTTGGAAAAATAGGAATGGAACTCTTTTGGATAAAACCATCTTTCCTTCTTGTGTTACAGAAAGTTCCACCTTTTTTCAGTAATGGCAGTTACCATAGTAAAGATACCAAAATTAAAGAAATAACGTTAAAATTAGGTAATTTTTTATCTAGATTGGGCTTTGAATAAGTTTAATTAGCAAACCATGTCAGATTTATATATAAATATTTTTTTTGTGTGTGTATGTTATATTAGTAAAATTACTGAAAATAGTTCTAAATGTAATTTAAGTTACCATGGAATGACCCTTACCTTAGAAATATTCCCACGCAGGGCACTCCCCTCCCAACACCACACTCTAGGATCCATACCCCTCGTATTGATAATTGGCTGACATAAACATAAACAATAACCAACTAAGAATGCGCCCGCAGGTTTAACGTGAACTTTCTATTAACTGTCCACTTCATTTTCACACTGAAAATAAAATTTGTCAAACACGCTTCCATTTTTTTGAATTTAGTATGCTTTAAATGACATTAAATTACAAATGGGATTAATAAAGCAATAAAGATTCGATAAAAAGAGTTATCAATGTATCGAATTTTTTTTTCGAAACATTTGTCTTTTAAATATGAAATCAGAGTACATTATTTAGGTAATTATATGTTTTATTGGTAAGTTAAAACCAATAACTAGGATAATTGTTTGTAAAAGTTACATTTCATAATTAAAATAATTAAATTAATTGTTAATTAATTTAATTAGTTTAAATATTTATTTATTTCACTAATTTTGGATTTGAATAAAATAATTTTGATAATATTTAAAAACACTTTTGAATATATTTGGCTGCAAAATAACATTACTAAGTTAATTAATTTAATGAGTTATTTTCTTTGTTAATCGACAAGTACCATTTTAAATATAAGTAGTAATTGAGAGCACAACATGTCTTTCCCAAAGGAGTTCATTAGTTGAAGAAACTTTATCAAAGTAAAGATTGAAAGAATAACTCTTTGGTTTTGTAGCTAATTAAGTTGAATGTTCAAATTTAAAAATTTGTTAGGGTAACTGTAAAAGCAAATTTCCCCGCACTTCCTCAGCGTCAGTGAGTGTTTTTGTTCATCGTTTGTGGAATTGAGGATATGTACTTCTATAATATTTCATGTTCATTTGTTTCATTGTCGCTATAATAAAAACTTTTTCTTAAAATATATAAATTTTCTAAAGAATATTTAAAAATTAAACTTTACTTTAATATGAAATTTACGATTTACGAAAAACAAATTATTTAAATTCACTGAAATTATTTAGTAATGTATATTTCTTTTTATTTTCTATTAGAATTTATAAATGATGAATTTTATACCGAACAATTTATATATTTAATTAAAAAATAAATAAATAAATAGCTCATAAAGAATTTAACAGCTAAAAATTGTGAATGGAGTATCATCCTCGAAGCTTAAGGGTAAAGCATATAAGCTCTATTACAGGAATCTAGGTTCAATTCTGATCTTTAAAATTTTTGCATAATATGTAGATTTACACTGGAATAACAATGTGAAAATTTTTACAAAATTAATATCCAGTGATTTTGAGCAAGATTTCACTGCTAAAAGTTCAAAAATTAATTAAAATTATACTTACAAGAAAAATCTATTTTGAATGAGATAATTTAGTGTACGCGCAAGAACTTCTTTAAAAAAATAAGATATTTTTCGGTAAAATATATTTGTTTTATTTCTTTTTTCTTGAAGAAATGTCCAGTGTTAGTTTTATAAAATCTTTTTTTTTTGTGCTTGAAATTTTAATTTGTAATAGGAACAGTTACGAAATATTTCATATCATACTTAATATTATACACATATTATGTATAATATTATACATAATATTATTTAATGTCAAAATTACATAATTTATTCTAAAAGCATCTTATATATCACTTTACTAATTTTGATGAATTGCCGTATTTATTCTAGAATAAGTACATTTATCAAAACGAAATAGATTACAAATGTCTGCAAACGCTCTGAATATTTAAAGTTTTTTTCATTTCTAAGAATCATATATCAGAAAAATGTCATTCAAATTTCGTCAATATTTGCTCTGAAAAATTTTATGGTCAAATTCAGAATGTTTGTGACATTTAATACTTGAAAAAACGGATGACTTATGACAAGAAATTTTGAATAGTATTCTATGACCTAATAGGGTCGCGATATTGATATTAATGTAGTTCCGTGTCCATAATAAACAGCATTTAGAGAATTTAAATTAAAAAAAAATTCATTGCTAGACTTTGCAGTTAGCAGTATTTTATTTTATTCTATCTTCAACAGAAATAAGTATTGTAATAGAAATGTTCTTGGACTTCTGGTTTTTCACGGATTTACCCGCTTTAGGGGTCAGAGATTCCAAAAAACATGTTTTCAAAATATACATATAAATACTTAAAAGGTGTTGCAAAAATATAGATATTATTTATTTATTATTTTACCTGAGATCTTTTGAATTCCCACGCATTCATTTTCAAAGGAATATAAAAATCAGATACTTGATTAGAAATAGAAAACTTAAAAAAATTCCTTTGAAAATGAATGCGTGGCTATTCGAAACATCTCAGGTAAAATAATAAATAAATAATATCTATATTTTTGAAACACCTTTAAAGGGTCGTTTTAATAGCTTTAATAGAAGTTTTTGTGTCGTTTTCAATATTTTACCTTCGAGAAGTGTATTACGTTACGCATAGAATTGAACCCAATTTTATGTGTAATTTTAGGCTGTGGCTGGTTGATCCTCCCTGAATTTGAAAAAAAATCAGATGCAAGAGGGTGCTGTTATAGCAATTTTTGGGCCATTTTCAATGTTCTACTACCCGAAAGTGCATAAATTTACGTACAGAATTAAATCGAAAGTTTTGGCTATATCCAGCATATCTACCTTGAATTTGGAAATATTCTATGTGAATGGAGCATTGTGATAGCGTTTTTTGTATCATTTTCTTGATTTTTCATCGTTCTATTGATCATCGGCTCGTGCAGATACTTGAACTTGAGTCCTGCTAAGTCTTGAATAACAGAAAAAGTGAAAATCATTGATTTTTATAAATATCATGATCCACATTAATTCCTTTCTACACCGATTTATTGATTGAAGCAAAAATTGAAGATGAAAATCAAAGTTAGTATAGTATTAAATTAACACATATAAAGTATTAACATGTAATAATATTAAATTGTTAGCATGTGTACCTATTGTTTTAAATGTGAAGATATATAAATAAGGTAGAAGAAAGATTTTGGATTGGCACATCCTACTAATTTAATTATGTAAGTAGATACTCCGTATATCTTGAAATAACGGGAAAAAATGTAATTCTGCAATTCTTACTCATGAGCAGATTTGCCTGTAGAAGACCAAAATAAGTGTATTTTTTAGTCCCCCCTTTCCTCTAAAGTATGAATAAAGATTTTAGTTCCTTTTTCTTATCATTTGAAAAACATTTTTAAAATTGATGACGTGGCTCAAGTATCGTGGATGGGTAGCTTAATGTAGACTTCAAATAGGAAGAGATACAATATCTCACCAGAGTCGTCTGCAAGTAAGTCTTGTATATAATTATAAGCGTAGATGTGAAATATAAGTCTAGATTAAAGATCTGGTCTAAATCGACGTCGTAGAAAAAATACGAAAATGAAAACATAAATAATTTTACTGTGCGTTAACATATTCTTTGTAGAGTCCAAAAATGTATAAAAAATTAGTAAATATATATATTGTTAATTTTTTTAATGTTTTATCAATGCAAAAAATGTAAAATTATATTTAAAAAATCCTAAGAAATTTGTCAAAACTTCTTGTGTCCCCAAGTATAACAAATTTTATGTACAAAAAATTAATTTTTTAGCTGTCGAATTTTTCTTAGTTATGAGTTTGTTAATATAAGTCCATAATTAAAATTAAAATCAAATAATTAATTAATTAACCCTGGGGTCTAAAAAGATTAAAATCTGTTTACAATGATCAAAATCTTTGTGTTTATGCGAGCTGCGCATTACCCTCAAATTAACACGTTCGCTGCCGCAGACGTGCCAGCGCGTGATAAGGCGCCAACTTTAAGGGGCCACTCACGCGCCAGCGCGTGATGTGGGGTGATGTCCAATAGCCCAACAAGGAAAATCTTTCACTGATTCTTTTTTATAAAAAGTAAATCGGCTTCTAGAAAAAACCCACTTCTACAGTGTGGCATTAACTATCATCACATCTTCACGTAAGCGGCAGCGAACGTGTTAATAACAACGAAAGGATTTTTCAGTTTGGCACAATCGTTGCATACTGGCGGTTTTCAGACTATAAGCAATAGAAAAAATGATTCAAAAATATTTTTTTTCAACCAAAAAGTTTTTTTAAAAATATTAATAAAAATTAAGCTTCATAAAATTAGGAAATAACACAGATTTTTCGAAAGATATTTGTCTTTTTTCTTCAAGCACAAAAAACACAAACTGTCACTTGAAAGGGGAACGAGAATTCATCCTTTTCTTTCTTAATCGAGAAAATATTGTATTATGAAGTTTCATTATACACTCACTTCCAAAAGTTAAGCACGAAGATGTAAAATGCAAAAAAATCAACAAATACTGCTTTGATTGACAAAATTTGGCAGGAAAGTAGCAAAAATATTTATGCATAAAATAAAATCAATAATTACATACAGAAATGAAAACAATATTAAATTTTTATAATTATCAGATAAGACATACTGGAAACTTGATGAAAATAAACTGCATAAAATGAAAAAAGATATTAATAGGGTATGTGATCCTACCTAATCTGTATATAAAGTTTACACCTTGTGACCATGCTTTCAATTAGGTGGTCAACCACCGCAGAATCAAGCAATTGTCATTCTTCTTGTCGAGTAGTTTCCAGCATAAGAAGAGTGGTTGGAAGTGGGAAATGTAAACATACAGCACAGCTGAGAGCATCCCAAAAAATTTCAAAGGGATTAAGGTCGGTCAAATATGCTGGCCACGCCATACGTGCAATCTCTTCATTTTCCAGGTAGTCATCTACGATGCCAGCTCTATGGGGACTTGCGTTATCGTCCATTAATATAAAAGTAGGGTCAACTGCTACAGCGTATAATCTCACAATGTGCTCAAGGACTTCATCTCGATACCGGATAGCCATCACAGTACTCAGTTTAAAGATTTGCAGGGCTGTGCGGTATCCTAATGAAATCCCTGCCCACACCATAATGCTTCCACCTCGGAATGCGTGATGTTCGGTGATTTTTGGGGCTAATTGCGTGTTCCTTGTTCACGTTATATCCTTATACTCTTGTCATCTGTCTGCAGAGCAAATCTTGAGTCATCAGTAAACATAACATTGCCTCAGTCAGACACAGTCCAATTGACATGTTCCCGGCACCACTTTGATCGTGCTCCTCTTGATTGGACGGATAGAGGAACACAAACTCGAGGTTACCGGGCGTACAGTCCACTGATATGTAATCTTCGGCGTACAGTAGCTGCAGATATCGCCTTACCAGTGAACACGTGTGGAGGTCGCTCTGCGATTTCGCTTGGCGACAGTAGCAATATATTGATCTTCCGCGGGGGTTGTAATCCTAGGGCGACCGACTACGGGACTTCGGACAACTGTCAGCGTGGTTTGGAATTGTTTCTATAAATGTGAAATTACAGAATGATGAACGTTGAAGAAAAGAGCAACATCTGTGATCGACTATCCTGCTTCAATGCGCCTTACAGCACGCCAGCAGCGCTCAGAATCTTCCATTCGTTTTCTGGAAGTCATAGAAATACGTATGTTTTCAAAACAAAATGTACGAAAGTTTTAAACACCTTATATCAGCACTTACAATCAACTTCTGTAACCCTTCATAAAGATGGCTTCTTATAAGACTGCCCCTTTTTGCATGTTTCTTGACCATGAAAGCGCGATTGGCTGTTACCCAACATATTTACATACTTCAATCTACTTCTGCAGCGATTTGCACCCTCTTCAATTCTGATTGACTTCAGAAAATTAGCATTTTCCTCTCGTGATTAACTTTTGGAAGTGAGTATATATATATACATATACACTAGCGGACCCGACAGACGTTGTCCTGTCACCGACAGACGTGGTCCTTCCTGGCACAGACTCCAGAAAATCAAATAAATGTACGTAAATATAGAAATATGCACGATAAACACTACGCTCTTAACACTAGAACGCCCGGATGGAGTCGATTCGACTCCAATCATGTAACTAAATTTCAATTCGAACCAGAAAAGATTTCTTGAAATAATTTAAATCTAATCCACGCAAATTTACGTTAAATAAATCAATTAAATAATTTTGAATAAAAATTCTGGTGAGAAATATTATTTTCAAACTTGAGTAGAATTTCCGGGCGTTCTAGTGTTAATTTAATTTCTTATTACAATTATGTAAGGATATTATTTTTCACTCTTCAGTATTTTTTGAAGTCGGTTCAATTTTTGATAGAAAAGTTTATTTTTCTCTTTTTAGTTAAAAGTTAACGTTTCTGAAGTCGGTTAATCAAAAGTATTATACAGGAAATATTACTGTAAAGCATACACGTTTGTCACGATGGGGTTCGAACACGCGATCTCTTTCTTCAAGAAGCAGAGCTTAAATTTGGCGCATTAGACCGCTCGGACATTCCGTCCACACTCTATTCATCGAACTTATTCAACACTTTTAATTAGCGAAAAATCACTAACTGTTAGTTTTTGCCTAATTATTAAAAAGTACTGAATGAATTTCGATGAAATGTGAATCTAAACCATTTTCGAATCCACTGGAACACACACACAAAATTTCATTAAAATCGGTCCAGTCAGGAGTTCAGTGACAAACACACGCACAGAAGATTTATATATATAAAGATTAGCATTCTTTATTTAATTTTAATTTAAAAATTGGTTTGGCCTGCACCGATTCCAGAAAATCAAATAAATTTACGTAAATATAGTAATACGCGCGATAAACAGTACGCTCTTATTTTAATTTCTTATTACAATTATGTAAGGAAATTATTTTTCACTCTTCAGTATTTTTTTTAAAGTCGGTTCAATTTTTGATAGAAAAGTTTTTTTTTCTCTTTTTAGTTAAAAGTTAACGGTTTTTTGAAGTCGGTTAATCAAAAGTATTATGTAGGAAATATTACTGTAAAGCATACACGTTTGTCACGATGGGGTTCGAACACGCGATCTCTTTCTTCAAGAAGCAGAGCTTAAATTTGGCGCATTAGACCGCTCGGACATTCCGTCCACACTCTATTCATCGAACTTATTCAACACTTTTAATTAGCGAAAAATCACTAACTATTAGTTTTTGCCTTGTTACTAAAAAAGTACTGAATAAATTTCGATGAAATGTGAATCTGAACCATTGTCGAATCCACTGGAACACACACACAAAATTTCATTAAAATCGGTCCAGTCATTTATCAGGAGTTCAGTGACAAACACACGCACAGAAGATTTATATACATATCATTACTTTATCATTCCAGTTTATGTATCTCTTTGTTTTCATTTACGAAAGCATATAGCACATTAAACAACAAGTACATAATTCATAGCTTATACGGTCAAATTACAATCTGCATCGTTTATAACCCACGTGAGATAGAATTTACTTTCGTGTCATTTAATCACCGTGTCATCTAATCAATATATCACAACGAAAAAATACAGATTATTTTTCTAAATAAACATGTAAGTTGTATTTTATTTCATATTATTATTATTATTATTATTATTTCAGAAATTCTATTGAGCGTGCTATTTATAAGTTTTTTCTTTTCATGTTTTGCACTGCATTTTATATGATATTGCATATTACATATTTCTGATAATTAACCATGTTTCTGGTCTTCTGAAAGTACATCATAACCGATGTTAACTGTATTTTGAATTAAATTCTTTGAAGAGGTGTGTTTTAACAGAAAACACTGAATTGGAAACTATGTAAAGATAAACCAATATTTTTTATTTATTACATTACTTCTGTGGTCCATGCGATTTTAGGTTTTCTATTGAGTAGTTCTTGGATAAAAAAGGTATGAATTAACAATATAATTTTTGAAATACAATTTTGTAAATGTTTAATATTCATCTTAGTGTTCACAGAAATTTGTTGACTCGGCTGTTCTGATTTTTCCCTAAAACATTACCGTTAAAAGTACACTAATTTGATACAACCACTGAATTAAATTATGGAACATTTAATGTTTTTTTTTTATCCTTGTAAAAAACGCAAGCGAAAGAATTTATTGAAAAATATACACGTTTTTTTTTTCATTTTTGTATAGAGAAAAGAAAATTAAAAGTGAAACATTGTTTTAAGATTTTTAAATTGATTTCTCAATGTGAAATCGTAAATTAATTAATAATAAGCTGTAAAAGCGAAATTAAAAATATATTATCAGTTATCAGAAATGGTTGATTCATCAGAATCCATAATTTACTAAAATATAGAACGTAAAAAAACCAAACCAGGAGCTTATATTCAAAGACTTCAGACGAAAAATTTTCTTAAATATTTCTGGTTTTAGAAGTTTTTTATGTTTTACCTTTTTACTTTAAAATATTTCATTGTAGCATTTTCCCGCCCTTTTTTCATTTTTTGACCAGTATTAATGGATGCATCATAAAGTCTGTTTTTGTTTTAACTTTTAGATAATTCTGCAAGTTACAGAGATCATTTCGGAAGTGTTTTTTCTAGCTTTTCGAGGAATAAAAGAATCGAAAATTGATTTAAATTTACATTGGAAGAACTTAACAATTCAATGAATTGCTTATAGCTATTCATCGAAGTTCTTTTCAAAAATCTTCATGCCTCTATGTGTTTTTAGCTCACAGGCTATCAAAGCCTGAGAGTTTATGTGCCCGTCCGTTCTGTATATACCTGCGTATGTGCGTAATGTGATAACTCATGATAAAAATATTCTATTCCCTTGAAATTTTGGATATATGTATATTCTGATAAGGCGTTTCCCTGATTAGTTTTAGGAGTTCATTCGATATGGATAAGGGGGGAACGGGGGGCTAATGCCCCTCCCCATAATTTGTATAAATTGGTTTTTCATGCAGAATAATCAGTTTTCACTCAAAATTTAAATAACGGATCATTCTGATGAGGTACCTCCGTGATCAGTATTAGGTATTCATTGGATAACTATAAAGAGAGGGAATGGGAGGCTAATTCCCCTCTCCTTAATTAAATAAATGGGTTTTTCGTGCAGAAATATCAGTTTTTGTTTAAAATTTAGATATAAGACCATTATGATGAGGCGCCTTCGTGACTAGTATTGGGTGTTCATTGGATAAATGTAAAGAGGAGAACTAATGTTCCTCCACTTGATTTATATAAATGGGTTTTCACGGAGAATTTACCAATTTGCTTGAAATTTAGGATATGTTCATTCTGATAAGGTGTTTCATGATTGGTTTTGAGAATTCATTGGATAAGAATAAATGGGGGATCAGACCCCTCTTAATTTAGGCAAATGTTGCTCTGAATTTTGGATATAGATTTTTTATATGATAAAGCATATCCATGATTAGTTTAAGGATTTCAATGATTAAGTATTAAGCGGGAAATGGAGGGAGGTGTACCCTCACGCCATTTAATTTGTTTTTCGAGCGAAATTAACCCTTGAATATATAAGGCTGTAATGTACAATAAGTATGCGTAGCCTGTGAGCTCAATGTCCTCAGTTTAACTGGGCAATATTCTTTTTATTAAGGAATGCAATTATTTATTCTATATGCACGAAAGGTTCCAACAACATATAAATATTTAAACGGATCATTTAATAATACACGTTCAAGGAGGAATGGAATTATATCAATATTTATTTTATTTAAAATGACATTACTAATAAAGTTGACCCTTTCATACAAATTGCACAAAAATATAATTCTTAAAAGGAATGTATTCTTTCATTTACATTGTACCGCCTACAGAGATGTTTGCACTTAGTCGATGCTTTTAGAAGGTAAACAATACAAAGGGGATTTTTCATTCTAAAACTTATACAACGCTATTGTCCTTGAATGAAATCGCAGAGTCTTCGTTATTGATTCACGAATTCACAAAGACGTATTCTTCTATTACCAGTTATTTCCAATCAAAAGACACTGGAGCTTACTTTGATGTCGAAAACAATACGTCCTCACTTTGAAGTCTTGAAATTATGACAAAGAACAAGATAAATCGATATTAAAGTATTGTAGAAATAAAAAGGTTAGAATAATAGACAATTGACTGTAAACTGAAGTAATGCTTTGAACGAAACTTTAATATAATGATGTTTTAAAAATTTCCTTTCTAGTCGTTATTTGGAATTGGGATTTTCAAGTGTGCTTTAACTTCAAAACGATTTAGATTTAAAAAAAATGTGTTTTATTTGTATTAAAAAACATTAAAACATGCATACAATAAAATATCTTGAAATTTTACATAAATTTTACATAATTTGAGTGAGTACAAAGATTTGCCCTGATAATAAGTTTTTATTATTCGAAATTTATTATAGTTAATTATATACAAGCAAAACTTTTTAAAGCATTGCGCATTAATATCTAAAAACATGACACATATTTTCAAAAATCCCCATCTATCTCTACGTGTGTGTTTAAGATACGCAATTATGTATTATTCATACACTAAAGATTACAACAACATACAAATGTTTAAACGGATCTTTCAATAATACACGTTCAAGAAAGAATGGAATGGTATCGATATTTATTTTATTTAAAATGACATTACTGCTAAAGTAGATCCTTTCACAGTAATCGTACAAAACTATAATTCTTAAAATAAATCTATTCTTTCATTTACATTGCACCGCCTAAAGCTATGTTTGCAATTTATCGATGCTTTTAGAAGGTAAACAATACTAAGAGGTTTTTCATTCTGAAATCTATACAACGCTATTGTCATTTAATGAAATCACCGAGTCTTTGTTATTGATTCACGAATTCACAAAGTTGTATTCTTCTGTTACGAGTTATTTCCAATCAGAAGACGCTGGGAGATTAGTTTGATGTCGAACGCAAAGCGTACTCACTTTGAAGTCTTGACATTATTACAAAGACAATCGATATTAAAGCGCTGTAGAGATTTAAAAAAAAAAAGTTAGAATAACATACAATCGACTGTAAAACGAAGTAATGCTTTGAACGAAACTGTAATATGATGGACTTTAATGTGTATTTAAAAATTAATTTTCTTGTATTACAGTGATGTCGCTATTTAGAATTGGGATTTAAAAGTATGTTTTGATTTTAAAACGATTTAGATTTAGAAATAAGTGTTTCATTTGTATTACCAAAAAGTACACAGCAAAATTTCTTAATATTTTATGTAATGTTGTTATATCATTTGAGTGAGTACAAAGTCTTGTTCTGATAATAAATGTTTAGTTTTTGAAAACTATTATAATTAATCCTATATAAGCAAACAATTTTAATAACATTTTAATTCACAAATACATAAAAACATGTCACAAAAAAGCTGTTTTGACGATTTTTTATGATCTTGCTTATAGCGAAAAAGTATATATATTAAAGTGGGTTCAAAGAATCCATGGATTATAAGCTCGAGTATTGGCTAATAATTGCTCATAT
The DNA here is from genome assembly GCA_964019185.1 of Maratus speculifer. Classification (NCBI taxonomy): domain Eukaryota; kingdom Metazoa; phylum Arthropoda; class Arachnida; order Araneae; family Salticidae; genus Maratus; species Maratus speculifer. The sequence continues at coordinate 708,897 of OZ025301.1, read as the reverse complement.
TAATATGTATTTGTGCGTTATAAGTTTTTACTTATGTATTGGAATTCGCTCAATATGTTTGATTTATTTATGATTGAATAAATATATGGTTTCGGGATACACTGTAAGTACTGTTATAAAGTTTTTAAAAAATAAAATAGATATTTTATAAAATTTCAATGTGCGCCCCATCTGTAAATCTCAGATCATCAATGTAGTTTTCTAGTTCTCACCAAGGGTTTGCCTTCTGTCCACGACACATGTCTTCTGTATTGAGTAATTGACACAAAAATGCATATAAAACCAACTCATGTCTAGGTATAACTGAATCTGAGGTTTGATGAAAATCCGTACATTAGTTCTTGAGATAAAGCTGTTACAAAAATTGTAACAAATGCAATATGTCAGCTACATCTGTTCATAGCTATTTCCAACAAAATATAAACAGCATCAATTCATGTAAAAGACTAATCGAATATGAAGTTTGATGGAAATTTATACATTGGTTTTTGAGGTAGAGCTATTACGGAAATCTTGAAATGCAGCATAGAACAGCCACCTACTGAGTGATTTACAACAAAACTTTAAAAAAATCGAAACTGAACTTTGAAGAAATTACATGGATTAATTTTGACGATAGAGCTATTGCAAACTAGCACAAAAAGCAGCATGCAGCACCACCTGTTTAGCGATTTACAACAAAATATAAAATGTCATTTCATGTCAAGGAGTCGCCGATTCAGAAATTTAATGAAAATTTGGTCATTAGTTTAGATTGTAGAAATGTTAAATAATGCTGCATAGGTTCCCTAATAGCATGCATGATCACAGTGACTTCACCGTGAGTCTTTGGTCACATCACATCTGTGACCAAAATGCCACCACTCAGAGATGTCACATTGTGACTGAGATCTGACTTTCTTAAAAATCTTTAGAAATTTATAAATATCCTTCAAAACATGTTATTTACTTTAAAAAACATGTTTCTGGCAATTTAAATATCGTCGCTTTTGTCACAGTTTCGTCCCAATGTTAATGTCAAATTAGTCACAAATGACACATTTTTCACAAATTTGTCACATTGTGACCACTTTGTGAAACGTCACAAAAGAGTTCTAAAACGGCCATAACGACATCACATTTCAATCACTGTGACTTCACATCGACGTCACGTGACGTCACATCGACAATCGATGGCCACAAAATCACAATGTGACTTCACAACGACGTTGAAGTGACGTCACCATGCTTTACGGGTAGTTGAGCGATTTAAACCAAACACTAATCAGGTCCAATTTATAACAGTACAATTAATAACATATAATTTTTTATTAAATTCCGTGCATTAATTCTGGAGATATTGCCCAAATGAAAAATAGACGGACAGACATTTTGTAAAAAATATATTTTTCGAGTTCTTTGAACCCTAAAACGTGTTAATCCGTCAAAAAATGAATTCGAAAATTTTCACGAATGATATACTTTCTTCTTATAAAGATAGAAGAAAGTAAAAATAAAGTAAAAGAGAAACTTAATATTGTCAACAACATCAAAATGAAATCCGTGGTGTTCACGTGCACATTACTGTGTGATATTGATATTTGAAAATTTTTAATATTACTCTCTTAGCTAAGCTGGTTTCCTGTTGTTAAGCGGTGGTTACATTTTCTTTCAAATTGCTAAAAAATTTTTTATCAATAACATATTACAGAAGCAAACAGATTATATAATGAAAATCCTTTAAAAGATATATATATATTTTAATTTAAAGTTACACAATTTTAACGTTAAGACATAAAATTGTTATTAAAAATACTATTCACATAGATAAATTATTCAAAATTTAAAGGCAAATTTTGTGGAATAATTTGTTATATGAAGAAAATACTTATAGATTTGAATTGAAAATTATGAATTATCGACATTTGAAAGAATAAAATAAATGCAAATTCTGATTGAAATAAGCTTCAAATTCATTTCGAAAGATTATTAAAGCATTTGTTTGGGTATTTTAGTATTCCTACTGCACAAAATAACAGTCAAATAACGATACATCTTACTCCCAGAAAGCAATATTAGATTTTTCATAACTGCCATGCGTATAGACTAGTTACAATTGCAAAATATTTAGTTGAATTGAAATACGTGTCTCGACTTTAAGTTAATATGTATCATGTAGAAAAATATTTCTTAACTTGCTAGCTAGGGCTCGGTAAAATGCATAGAGATGAGAGAAATATCTTTTCATTACGGAGCTGGTCAGACTATTAACTTATTTGAATATAAAAATAACAGATTAATATTCCTGCCAGGGTAACTGGCCAGTCAAGTTTATTTTAGGAAAGTCTGACATTTCCTTTTTACCTTTCAAATGGTCATTACTAGGTTTAGTTTGGTTTATTTTATGTCGGCCGATTATCTACACATGGGATATAGGCCCTAAAGGGGTGGGATGCCCTCCGTGGGGGTCTTTCTAAGGATACATACTACCGTATTTACGCAAAGAAATCCAAGGTTCGAAGAAAACCACTGAAAACTCCGAACGGTTAGGCCGACGGCCACAATTGGGTTTGAACCCAATACCTGCCGTCTACCAGTTGAGAGGTCAGAAGCCCTCGGCCACTGGTGGGGCCTGGTCATTCTTAGAATTATCGTAACCTTTTTTGTCCTTACCCTTTTAAGGACGAAGTTCTTCCTTACAATTTTGTAACATCCGAGAGCGAGAAATCTACTCACGGTTTTTCTTGTCTGAGCCAGACAGAAGCCCGAAGTCATATACACGAAGACTCAGCTCTGATACTCTACTAATCGCAGCTCTACTAATGGATAATAATGGCAAAACACGCACAGCAAGCGTGCTTAGACTGTACGGACAGAAAAACTTTGTCCTAATTGAGGCATTCCTACATTACGCATCTTTTCGATTCTGGCTTGGGCATATTGCAATAGTTGAATGAGAACTTAGAAAAAAATTATATCGGCTTCACCTAGAATGAATAGTTAGTCACTTTCTGCATACCTAAACTAGAACTACAGACGACCGAACTATGCAAATAGGTTAAACAACTAAGCTGAATAGATGAAATGACCTAGCACTCCTAGTCTCTTGTTTTCTAGGTGACAAAGAGATATTGAATCATTTCAGTATCAAGAAATTATCTCTCGATTTCGGGAAATGGGGTCATAAACTAGAATTATAGTAACTAAATCAAACTTCTTGTGTTCGCATCTATTTGCGGAGATTTTTTAAATAATTTTGATAATATGAGAACATAGGAAATCGCACTTGAATTCTAATAGAAGACTCTGGAATTCTCTAGCAGAGGGAGTTAGGAGGACAAGGATGACATGGAACTATTTTTCCTAGAGCCACAATTTAAATTTTTGATGCCATAACTATATTTTTTTTCTCAGTAAGAGAAGATGAACAGACATTAGCATTGTGATAACGGCAGGATTGACAAGATGTTTGGTGATCAGTTTTTGTCCAAAATCTTTTCAATTGAGCTTTCTATCATTTACGTTGCAACTCCGATACTGAGGCACACTCATTGGATTGCTTGAAAAACAATAGTTACATTTAACAAATATGCCTTATCTAATTAGGATGAGAGTAAAATCTAGGACTATGAAACCTACTAGATTCAATTTTCTGGAAGATGTACGAAATGAGAATTTAATGTGTGTTAGTTCACGAATTCATATTTAATCCACCTATAAAAAGTTTCTATAAAATCTCGGACAAAGATATTGCATACCATTTTGAATGCATCCTTGTTTTTTTGGTCCCCAAAATTTGGTATGTAATCATCTTAATTTCTTTATTTTAGTCTATTTTCCCTTTTTACTAATTACAATCAATGTTGTGTGCTCATAAAAGTAGAGTACTATTAAAAACATAAAATCTGTTTATTTAAATATGAAATTAAATTTTAATTTAGTAATTCTAAAGAATTGAAAACATTTTTTTCATTGATATAGGAAAGAAATGTCGAGTAAACACAAAGGACTTAACCTCTGTGTGGCTTGAACGGGCCCTATCCTAGAATAGCTTCCATAAAATAAACAAGCCTATGACATGAGAAGATGAGTACCATAGTAGACCTAGTCCATTGAGAAAAAAAAGGACATAGTCCATTTAGAAGGAGCATGAAATTTGTTTTATTCCAACCCACAGAGTACCAAGTCTGTAAATATATATGAAAAAGTACAGGAAACTTGGTTCACTGTGAGAGTGAATAAAACAGATTTTATGCACACTAAAAATGGACTTGTCTAATGTGGTAGTGAGCTTCTTGTATATGGTATTAGATTAATTTTAAACACGATTATTCAATCGGTAAATTAATTATAACAGATGTAAATTTCCATTTTGGGTGAAAAAGTCCGTGCCAGGATTCGTACCAGGGATGTATTGGTTGAAGCCATCAATGATCTTACCAACTGAGCCATCCCAGACACGAACACTGGAGGACTATTTCACCCAAATAACCTCAACGATCATTTTATCTGGTCTGATACTCTGGATAAGCTCAAGAGAATAAACAACAGGGATGGCTCAGTTGGAAGAGCATTGGCGGCTTCAGCCACTACATAACTGGTTCGAATCCTGGCGCGGACTTTTTTCACCCAAAAATGAAGAATGGAAAACTTACATCTGTTGTATATGGTATGTCTGATAACTGTCATCTGCCTGTTTTAAGTGGTATTAAGAGTGCTAGCGTTCGAATTCCCCTCGGTAATATTAAGTTTATGGGCGGTTGATGCATTCTTATATTCAAATTATCTTCGCAGGGAATTAATATTTTTAACTTATTTTTTCAGTGTTCTTTTCTAAAAGGATGCCACTTTTCCTCTTAGTTCTGAAAATATTTCTAAAATCTATGCTCAATTTGCTATTTTATGTTTTAAAACAAGCTATACGTAAACAAAACGAAACGTAACAAGACGTAAACTGACAGACTAGAAGTAAAATTTTAACACTTCTTGTAAAATTATTCATAGGTTTTAGAAATATTTTGAAAACTAAGAAAAAAAGACGAATCTTTTCAGAAGGGAAAAATGAAAAAAGAGGCTAAAAATATTGATTTCTTGAGGGGATATTTTAATTTAAAAATGTTTTCAACGCCCATAGACATACATTAAAGAGGGGTATTCTGTCGCTGAGTGACTAACATCCTTAAGGTCCCAATTCCGGCAGATAACTTGGATTATTTTTTCTGTCAAAGGTTTCATGTTTTTCAGGCAGGTCACGTAGTTATCGGTTATTACACTTTGAATGCAGCTTGTATATATATATATATATATATATATATATATATATATATATATATATATTAATAATAAAATATTATAAATATATATAAATATATTAATAATAAATTTATATATATATATATATATATTAATATCTGCTATCTAAATATAAATTTATATATATATATTAATATTGCTAGAAACTGTTAAGTTTCTGCTCCCGCTCATCAATCTATTAGAATGCTCAGAGCATTCTAATAGATTGATGAGCGGGAGCAGAAACTTAACAGTTTCTAGCAATATTAATATATATATATAAATTTATATTTTATTTATTTGATTAAAAAAAAATTTTTTTTCGCTCCACCCTAATGCTCATCTAATAAATTTAGAACGCAAAAGTTTTTCCGCATGTTTAACCCTCTCATACATACGGGCCTCATATGAGGACAGATAATTATTGCATTATTAAGCAAAAAAATTTCGAACATTCATTTATGGCCATCTGGTTTGTGGAAAGATACTAGCTAACATGCAGCACAATAATAAAATTATTTTAGAATAGACATTTCATTTATCATAAAAAAAGATTTTTTGCGAATAATGGGAAATAATGAAAAATAATTTATGCATGAGAGGGTTAAACAGTTTTATCAATTAATGGAGCTATTATGAGTAAACTTGTTTAACCGCGATACGCTATGCAGTTTTAAATTACCGTATCAAAAAACTTGCGACTAATATTAAATTAATTAAACATTGACGAATGTAGTTGACGAAATATTAAATGTGAAATTTTAATTCTTTTATGGGTACTGTGGAGATATATGAATTTCGCTTTGATTTTCGAAACTGTTACTTTATATTAAAATAACATTTGTGACTAAAAACTTGTCCCTATAATTTATCAGCATACTTTTTTTTTTATTTCTGCCGTTTTAAAATTTTCGTGATAAAGCCCGAGATTTTATAATATAAAAAGAAAATAAGTAAGAAAAATTATAAATGTTATAAGTTAAAATACTATAAGATATCTTTTGAAGAGCCAAAAATGTTTTATAAAGTATTTAGTAAAAAAGAAAGAAAAGGAAACTTTTAATTAAAGCTTTATTTTGTTAAAATGATTTTTATTAATAAAATATTTTATTTATCCATCTCTACTTCCCCTTTCTCTCCTTCTTTCTGCATATAAATAAATATATATAAATATATATATATATATATATATATAAACTTTAATCTATCGGTAACTCATTTTCTAAAAATATTTCCAAACTGAACTATAATATACAAAATAGAAAAGAATAAGATTATAGCTTAAAGGCCAAACAATTCTGATTTTCTTATTTCGTCAGTTTGATATTAATCCACCAGAAATTCTCCCGTAAGCTATAAGAAAATATCTAAAACACACTTGTTATCCCCCATTGAACTATTATAAAGCATATAAAACATTCTCCACATCTCGCATACTTATTATCTTGTTTTTTAAACTAAGTACAGAAATATATTAAAGTATGCAAAATATTATTATATATTGCATAATATTTTATATAGTTTAGTCAGTAGATCTTATCTTTGTTCTAAGGAGTTTTTTAGATAGTTATATATATTAGTAATGCAAATTTAAAGATATAAAGTAATGTGTGAAGAATTACAATGCAATCAAAACGAAACAAGTTGAGGGTTCATTCGTACAATAAGAAATTAACATTCAGATCTTGTCGTAATGGTGTACAATACTTCGGATGCAACAGAATATCCGAAATCTTTTGAGTGCCCCTGTAAATATTATTTGATTTGTATTACACAGGAAGTATCTTGTAGTAAACCTCAGTAACGTATATCTATTTCATAAAATGTGAAACTGTTTAATTTAATTGAAACGCGCCTCAAAAAACGTTTTTCCCTTTTACCATTATTTAATGGAATACTTTTAGGTAGCCCTGTATATAAAATCAAATGTTATTGCACTTCAGACTGTACAGAATGTGTATTTTTGTATATGCTTCAACTTCATAGATGCATATCAATTTTATAATGTTTGAAAAAGTGTAACACCATTAAAATGAAGTTGAGAATTATTTTTTCCGACTGACCATAATGTGACGGAAGACCCGCAATTAAACTATGGATCCGGTATTCATAAAATTTGAAATGACTCGACAAAATTATGCAACAATTAAACATTTTAAATTTTAAATGATCTGATTGGGTATTTTTTACTTTGTTAAATTCGGATAGACAGAAGGACGGAGAATTTGGTTCCTGTTTCACGTGATTATTTATTTTTTTTTTTTTTTGGGGGGGGGGGATGAATGAAGGCATTGAAATGTGAACGATAACGTGCTTCCTATTGCAAACCGTTTTTAAGGCATATTGTGCTTCCATCTATCTCTTTTCTCCATCGTTTCTGATTGGTGGAATGTGATAAAGTAAAATAAATTTATACTGTAGGGAGAAAACCTAATTGCCACGATTTTGAAGAAATATCATAAAATTTTTTTAAATTAAAAATAAAATATAAAAAATTTAAATGAATTAACAATTAGCTGAAATCGGCACATCTACAAATACAAATGCTTTCATTAAAAAAAATAATTATCAAAATCAGTTCAGTAGAAAGCTCAGGATTGATGACTAAAAAAACAGTCCGGTCTTTTAAATATACAGGGTGTCCCTAAACAAATGGTATATACGCTTGGGGGTGATAGAACACATCAAGACGAGTAATAGTAAATAGGAAACCAAGGGTCCCAAACGTTTTCCAAAGGAGATAGCCGCCATTAAAGTTTGGGGTCCAAAATTTCAAATACACATAAAAAACGGAAAAATTGGTCGATTGATTTGCGGTTTTCACTAAAATTATTCTTTATGTTGGTATTTTCTTGAAAATAAATTATAAAGATAAATTTCGAAAAATGCCGATAGAGGGCGCTTTAGACTTTGAAGTAATGAAAAACTATTTTTTGCCGTGATTTTTTGCATCTCATTAAATGGTTTCGTAAGCTTAGACTTATAGTTAAATTTTGAGCTCAAAATCTGAATAGTTGGAAGCGGTTAAGTAGCACAAACTTAACTGTGTTCAGAGGGTTTAAATTTCAAATGATTATAAAAAACGGAAAAATTGGTCGATTGATTTGCGGTTTTCACTAAAACTATTCTTTATGTCGGTATTTTATTGAAAATGAAATATAACGATAAATTACAAAAAATACCGATAGAGGGCGCTTTAGACTTTCGATTAACGAAATAAACCATCCTAATACTATTTTTTGCCGTTATTTCTTGCATCTCATTAAATGGTTTCGTAGGCTTAGATTTAAACTTAAATTTTGAGCTCGAAATCTGAATAGTGGGAATGGTTAAGTAGCACAGACTTAACTGTGTTCAGAGGGTTTAAATTTCAAACGAAACGGAAAACTATAAAAAAAAGGAAAAATTAGTCGATTCGTTTGTGGTTTTTGCTAAAACTACTCTTTAAATCAGTGTTTTCTTAAAAATAAATTTTAAAGATAAATTTCACAAAATGCCGATAGAGGGCGCCTTAGACATTGGAGTAGCGTACAACTATTTTTAACCGTTATTTTTTATATCTCATTAAATGCTTTCAAATGCTTAGATTTAAATTTTGATATCAAATTCTGAGTCGTTGCGAGTGCTTAAATAGCGCAAAAGTGAACTGTGTTCGAGGGGGGGGGGGTTAAATATCAACTCATGAACACACTTAAGTTTGCACTTCTTAACCCGGCCCAACGACTCCGAATTTGAGTTCAAGTTTAAATCTAAGATTTCGAAAACATTTAACAAGTTTTGGAAAGCATTTACCGTAATTTCGGGTGTATAAGCCGCAGAACAAACAATTCTTTTTTGACCCAGAATTTTTTAAGAAACAAATGTAACTACTTAGATCGACGTAAATATTTGTCTTCAATCACTAAATAAGATTTCTGGGTCCAAAAAGAATTGTTTGATCCGCGGCTTATACACCCGAAATTACGGTAATTAGATACAAAAAGTAACGGTTAAAATTTGTTGTTGGTTACTCTGAAGTTTAAGACGCCCTCTAACGGAATTTTTTGAAATTTATCTTAAAAATTCATTTTCAATAAAATACCGATATAAAGAATAAGGTACCCTGGGGTAATAACGCCAGGCGGGGTAATAACGCCAAGTGCTAATATTATGCATAATTATCAAATAATCTGGTAAATGATACTCATGTGCTCTGCGCAGAAGGGTTTTGAGTCATATAAATAGCAAAAAACAGCTTCAAGTTAATTTGTTTCATTTTTAGGTCTTATTGTTTTTACAAGCAGCTAAAATTAACGCTTGATCTAAAATTTGCGAGATGCGTTTTGTGATGTGAAGACTATTTTTTTCATTCGGAAATACTTTCTTAATTACATAAATTTGTAGTACATTTCATGGACTTTCAAAATGTTGTTGAAGATTTTGGATAGCTTCTCGAGATAATTTGTAATTTAAAATGTACAGCGTATTAACTATAACGGGGTAATAACGCCAACTCTTGGCATTAATACCCCGGTTGATTCCCTACAGCTACAGCCCCCCCCCCCCCCCGAGCTACATCCTAAATACTGATTCAAATAAACACAGTTAAAACTGTGCAATGTTTCCAATAATTCTATTTAAGCTGTCCTTTTAAGCAAAAAGAAGCTCACGGTCTGATATTCTTTTGCCTCATCCTCCCCCCACACACCACACCTTTATTTTTCTTACACTTTCACAAAAAATTGAATATTTTCAATAGCTTAGAATGCAATTTGTCAATTTCTAAGTTTGTAGAGTTTGTATTTTTAGAATTGGGCAATCTACATGCAATTATTCCATCTTATTTCATAGTTTTGTTTGCATGGCGTTATTACCCATATAGGTGGGTAATAACGCCAAATAGCATTGGTCAAGAAATCACGTCATTACATTTTATGAATACATATCTGTTAAACTATTTTTTTTATATAGATAGTCAATGAGTTGCTTTATAAAATCATATATTTGTTTGAAAAGTACCAACTAAAACTGAGCCGTCAAAATTAATAGAACCTTAACGTGGCGTTATTACCCCAGGGTGCCTTAGTTTTAGTGAAAACCGCAAATCAATCGACCAATTTTTCCGTTTTTTATAATCATTTGAAATTTAAACCCTCTGAACACAGTTAAGTTTGTGCTACTTAACCGCTTCTAACTATTCAGATTTTGAGCTCAAAATTTAAGTTTAAGTCTAAGCTTACGAAACCATTTAATGAGATGCAAAAAATCACGGCAAAAAATAGTTTTTCATTACTTCAAAGTCTAAAGCGCCCTCTATCGGCATTTTTCGAAATTTATCTTTATAATTTATTTTCAAGAAAATATCAACATAAAGAATAATTTTAGTGAAAACCGCAAATCAATCGACCAATTTTTCCGTTTTTCATGTGTATTTGAAATTTTGGACCCCAAATTTCAATGGCGGCTATCTCCTTTGGAAAACGTTTGGGACCCTTGGTTTCCTATTTACTATTACTCGTCTTGATGTGTTCTATCACCCCCTAGCGTATATACCATTTGTTTAGGGACACCCTGTATAGATAACATATATGAATAAAAGTTATGAATCTCAACAATACTGCTAAAGCGTCAATTCTAAAATGTTCTCATGACAATAAATAGAATAAAAATAAATCGACAATTCTTACACAAAGCTCTCATGACAATAAACAGAAAAACTATAAGCGATTTCTTCTGTAAGATAAACTTGATAAGCTTGATTTTTCTAATAAATGAAATTTTCCGGTCACTTATTATTGTGAAACAAAGTACGTGTTACAGATAAACCGATTCCAAAATCGCTGTAAATGGAAATATTCGATAATCTTTTATTTTGACCATCGATACTTGCTTCTTATTTTTTATTAACGGCTAATTATTTTTGGCATACATTTGCAATTATTTATGTGAATAACATAAATCTGATATTTGTAACTTTTTCTTCAACTTAATTCTTTTGTAAATCATATATTATTTCATTTGTCAAAAATCTACGCAATATTCGTATTTATTGAAACAATGGACTGTGGTGTGTGAACAGTGAAGATGCTATAATTATTATATTTATTCTTTCGAAACTAGACAGGAATACAGAAAATATATTTTTTTTTAAATGCAATAAGCATAAATTTTGCAAACAGATATGAGTTTGTATTAAAAAAGATGAAAATATGCGGCCTGGAATATGTAAAAGGGGCAATTTTAACATCAATTCTTGTTACGATAGTTTTCTACTCGGTATTTCTTGGCAAACGGCTGAGAAAAATAAAATTAGATTTTATATTAAAATGAAAAGGATAAAATGTAGTATATTCAGGATAATAACATGCTTTTGAAGTTTTTTATTCGATTTATTTTAAATATTTCTCGCACATATATTAATATGGATATCCCCAATAATTGCCAATCTCTTCTTTCATTTTCGATTGTAAAACAAATAGCAGAAACTGTAATAAAGTAAAATACCATATTTTTAGTTGATACATCAAGATTAAAACGGTTTCTAAAATTATACAAAGGGTGGAAAATGCAGCATTGTAGCCTTTACCTGTTGGATAATTTACACCAAAAACTAATCAGTAATGTCTCATATCGACGTCTAACTCTGCAGTTTGACAAACATCCGGTCGCTGAATTGGTTCGTGAGATCGAGCCATTGCGGAAATCAGTATATATTCATCATAGTAGCACCATCTTTTGGGTTATTGAGACTAAAAACCCAACTATTTATATCAAGGTTATAACTGAAACTAATGTTTTATTAAATTCCATATCATTAGTTACTGAGGTAGCAAAATTTTCCCGCAAAATTTTTCACATATAACATACAGATAGTTTCACAAAGAGATATTTTCTATAAACAATCAAATCATGTTATGAACGTTCTAAAATGTACAAATCTGTCGAAATTTTTCACGAATCCAATACCTTCTGCATGTAAAAATGGGAGAAATATAAAAATAGCAGCTTGCAGCAGCCTTGAATGCCTGATGGATAAACATCTATTCCCTGTTCTAAATTATTTATACATATTTTAAAAACTGACTTCCCGGTAAACGTCGTTCGTTTTATATTAAACAATAAAAAAAATTAAAATTCTATTAATTTTATGAATATTTTTTTCACGCATATTTTTTAAGCATGATAGAATGTAAACCATCTTTCCGAAACTGAAACATATTATTTTAACGTATGTGCATAGTGAACAAGAACTTTTCTTGTGCTTTTCTCTTGTATTTTTTTCCTGTTTTAAAGAAAAAAAAGTACAGAACTGTCATTTTTTTTTAAATTTATGGTGATTATTTCTTTAAAATCTGCATGAAAATCTTCTCTCATGCGGGATTCTGAAACATTTAGTTCAAATGCAATTTTTCTACGTATAACATTTCACATGCTTTTCTGTCTAGGGAAAAAAAGTAAATTTTATTTACAGTTGGTTTAACTTTCCCTGAAATACTGATGAAACACTTTACTTTTTTGCTTAAAATAAATGTTTAACCTGCAAAAACGATTGAAAAAAAATGCAATTTATAAAATAAAAGTAGAAATTACTTTTTCTGCTAGATATTATAGTTCAGAGGAATTAGTCTCGACAAAACTATTTTTATAATACCGAACATTTATTCATATTTTAACATTGTACTTTCAATATTAGAAAATAAAAAGTATCATTCTAAAGTGTAATTCAAGCAGGAAGATTTTGTTTGTTAAAAAACATTGAAAATTAATTAAAAGTGAAAATAATTTTTAAAAAAGCTTTTGAATTTTTAAGATATATAAGGTTGGGATCATATGCGTTTATTGTTCTAGACTCATAATTCAATTTTTTTCACACTTGTGGAAACAATAGAACTTCTGTAGAATGGACTTCAGAGTAAAAGAAGAACAAATTAGATGGACGTAGAATAATATTCCATGAATATCGATGAATTGGTTTTTTTAACCAGTTTACAGTCGAAAGTTCAGAGTGGAAGGAATGTTTTAAATTCCATTAAAAATTTCTCATTTCAATAAATTAACAATGCAAAGCTCCCAAAACTTTATTTTCTGTCAAATACATAGAAACGGCTCCACTAGTTTTGGACTCATATCTGAATTTTAATCCATTTTAGCAATAGGATAAAGATGTAAAATACTAAAGTCGCACAAAAAGTTGAAAAATACACCTAGCCCAGGTGACGTGATTTGTTTAAACAGCTCAAAAACCACAGAACTTTGTCTTCCAAGCTATCGCAATGTCGTTTCGTGACCTAAGTGACAAGCTATGTAATACAGTAAAACCTCTAAATAACGGACACCTCGGGAACGCAGAAACTGTCCGCTATTCGGAGGTGTCCGCTATTGGGAAAACCCAATGATTCAAAAATCTCTAAGAAATGCTTAATGTTTCATTAATTGACTTTTATATGGCCTAATACTTCTACTACATGATTAATTAGAAATTAAAAAAAAAATTTAAGCAATAAAACTGAAATAAAATTGTGCACACCTTTATCCACTCTTTATTACATTCTTATGAAAAAAATCTGTTACAAAAGTTTACTTTTGTTCGTGATTACATGTCATTTGTTTTTAAATGTTACGTTATTTGGACATTATAGAGTTCCGAGCGCAGAGGGGGGAATAGGACATTTGTACCTGGACCACTAACCCCTTCGCGACGGGAGCCTTTTACGAAATTATAAATATTTTGTCATCGGTTTATAAATACAGAAATTTGTGCCTTATTAAATCGAGAAATGTTCCGATTAAATAAGGAACATTTTACTGGCGGGGATAAACAAGAATTCTAAACCCTTTTTGCGGCATGTATAGGTGTCACTCGTCCCCAAGGGGGTTAAAAGAATAAAATCTCAAGCTTTTTCGGGGGGACATTTCAATGCTCTGGTAGATGTCTCTCCCGGGCAACTTCCTGAATTCAACGCAGAACATGGAGGGGAGGGGGAATTTTCCCCAGCTCACGATCTACATTTATTTATGGTCACAAAATTTATGATACAATGTCCTGATAAATTTAAAGGCCTTTTTACTTTTTTTTTCATTTTTTTTTCGTTAAAAAATATTTTTTTCATTCTTTATCGGCAAAATTACTGTCCGCTATTCGGAATGTCCGTTATTCGGAGGTTAAACATACAAAAGTGTTGATTTTGGGAGTGGGGATTGGAAACCTGTCCGTTAAATAGAGGTGTCCGCTATTCGGGAGTGTCCGTTATGGAGGTTTTACTATATTTTATTTGTAATATTTTATTGATATTATGAGGTATGTAATATTTTATTGATAAAGTTATCGTTGAGGTTAATTGGGTGAAATAGTCCTCCAGTGCTCGTGTCCGGGATAGCTCAATTGGTAGAGCATTGCCGGCTTCAGCCAATACATCCCTGGTTCGATTCCTGGCGCGGACTTTTTTCACCCAAAAATGAAAAATGGAAAAATTACATGTGTTATGTGATATTTTGTTCACTGAGACCGACTGAGCTGTGAGTAGCTCCGTGTTAAGGAAGTGACGAACTTGCACACTAAAAGCTCTCTGCTCCACCGACGTTATTATCACTTCTTCTGCTGAAAAGCATCCAAAATATATTTCGCGATTTATCTTCACGAAGAACCCGCAAGCGCATATGTTGTTCACAACATAAATCTAAATTTCCATATTTTCTGTTCATATTTATGCATTAATTATTCTTCTGTGTGATTTATTTTCGAAAATGTGAAATTTTGAAATCGGATAATTCAATTCGAATAATTTTGCATTGTTTCTCTTTATACTGCGAATACTGCGATATTTCCACTCTATACAAAAACGACTTCGAGTCAGACAAGTTAATGAAAAAGAATCGCTATAAAGTGTCAAAATATAATATACCGGGTGATCCAAAAGTCAGGACGAACTTTAAAAATGAATAAATCAAGAACGAATCACGATACAAAGATACGGTTTGCACCAAACGGATGTAAAAGAAACCGGGTTTTGTGTGGCCACGAAAAAAATAGTTTTGTTGGAGACCAACAGATGGCGCTATAGTCATTTATTGCACAAAAAGGTGATTTACAAATGAAAAAAAGTGTTTACAAGTTTTGACAAATTACAGCTAATTACTACTACAATAAATGTACAATATGCTGTCCATCATTCAGCTGTGAGAGGATACACCTCACCGTTCACAGCATAGAGTAGCATATCTTGTGTTTGCAGACACATTTTGGCGGGTGGCATGTTTCATTGCTGCTAGTGATTCTGGTACACTTTTGACTTCAATAATTACCACAGCCAAAAGTCGCAGGGTGTCAGATCGGGAGATCTTGAAGGCCACACGTAAATAAAGTGGCGACTGATACTGCGATCTTCCCCCAAATATCGAGCGTAGCAGGCGTTACACAGGCAGAGCAATGTGAGCAATGAGGCAGAGCAATGAGGTGGTGTTCCATCTTGCATAAAGGTGACTGTTTGGGGTTTCTGTCGCGCTTGCAATTTAGAAATCCGACAGCGCCATCTGTTGGTCACCAATAGAACCATTTTCGTAGCCACACAAAACCCAGTTTCTTTTCCATCCGTTTGTTGCAAATCGTATATTTGTTTCTTGATTCGTTTTGGAATTATTCGTTTTTAAAGTTCGTCCTGAATTTTGGATCACCCGGTATATTTATCATTTACTCAATAAGGTGCTTTTTATAAACTGAATATTAGTGTTCAAATATAATGCGCATGTCTTAAAATATTAATTCTTAAACAGAAATATGCACGAATCGTCGAAAAGTATTTTCATACAAAGGAACAGCTCTTGATTTAATTAACTGCTAACAAAATTCCGATAAGTTTCCGTAGAATTACGCATTCTTTGGTGCAAAATAGAATAAGACAATAGAAAATCATTTGCGATTGCAACGTGAAAAATTAATTAATGTCTGAAAAGATCTATTCGAAGAATCGGATAAAGTTTAATTAGCTGAAATGTTTCTTTAGAAGATATTTTGTTGATTAAGGAAAAAGAATATGATTCATATAAGCTTTATGAAGAAATTTATAGTTTGTTACTTACAAAACATTTTATTTCCGTTATTTGGCAAGATAGTAAGAATTTACAAAAACTATTTACGATAGTAATTCAGGTTTATTTTAAGGCACTCTCAGTTGCAATAAATTATTGTCCTACCATTTTATTGAGTTTTTCGCTGTGTTTATATGGAATAAAAAATTTTGGAAATGCAAATAAGTAAAAGTTGTTTTCATGTTTACATTGCATAAAACTAATTTTAACTGCATCCAGTTATTATTACCAAGATATTTTAATGAGTCTAATACTTTCAAAATTTTTAGAATTGCTTATTTTGTATTATTTTATTACAATTTTTTATCATGAATATTTATTTTGTCTTGACTTATATTATTAAAAATATACAAAATAATCTTAATTTTTTGCTTTAGTAATGCAACTGTATTATGTGGATAACTGGTATTTAATAAATGTGATTTACCTTTTCTTTTGTACCATCGATTTTAATGGATAGAATATTCAATAATAACTTCATATTTTATTCTTAAAAGAAATGAAGTATCGGATATTGTGTACTGTGTCATTGATTAACTAATTTTATTTACATATTATTTAGGTTATAGACATTCTGAATTTCATTCATTTGTTTTCTTTTTAAAAGATATATTTGTGATATTGGATTGTTTCAATAAATTATATTTTATTATTTTTTAACATCTAATTTTGAGTAATAATGGTATCATTGACACCTTGATTGATTATCATCAATTTTTTGAAGAAAATTAATGCATTTGCACACATAAATATTAGTTAATAATATTAGTTAGTATATGTTAAACGTCAAAATTTGAACATTTCGACACAAATAAATTAGGGAAGTACATACTGGCAATAATTCTCATAAATGTCTAAAAATATAGGTAAAAAAAGTGTCTAAAAATAAAGAGAGTCATCATAAAAAAACCTCTACTCATATATAAAGTGTTTAAAAAGAGATATTGAGCATTTAATTCTTTAAAACGTGCATTTTATATTTTACCGATTTGACCTTTTTATGATTTTGTATTGTACCTTGTATATTTAATCGTTTTTCATAATAATTTTTTTTCCAAATGCTCATATATAAGTATAAACCTAAGTTAATAATAATGACGTCATTTAAAAGTAATGAAATTAAAAACTCTAATTTGTTATTTGCTATTCTATACAGCTATGAAGAGAAGTTCTGACTAGAATTGCAGCTCTAAATCTATGAATGAATACGTAAATTGTAAATCAGTTTTTCAATATAAAATAGAAAGAAAAATCATGCGTCAAGCGTGGACTGTGAAACACTTCTGGAATTCTTTAATGAAACTTCGTTGTTTAATAAGGGAAAAATATTTAAGCAAACATTTTAGAAAAGGCATATTTAAAGACTAGACTTCAGCCCATAGAAGAAAAAGTAGTTTTGTGGAACCCTGTATTTAATCGGAAAAATCTTATGTATTCTACATAGTATGTTGAAACTTAATTTAATAAGAAAATGCATATTAAGTTTAAAATTCACCTTCAGCAACATCTACCAGAATGCAGAAACATAATCGAATTATTTGTACAGATTTGTATATTATCAACAGATATTTAGTACCACATATAAAGATAAAATTAAATTTTAACTAAAGTATCTTACATCAATTGAAATTATATTTCCAGAAATTATAAGCCTTAGGATACCTTCTATTCATTTCTTTACGTCAGCCTGTATATGACTTTATTAGTATTATATAATCATATCATAGTATATTAATTATAGTTATTTGTAAATCATAACGCAAATTAAAGCAATCTGTTTGCCTTTTAACCTGATATTCCTCAATGCTTGCGATTTTTTTTGTGTAGTCCTGTATATGTTCTATGATATTTATGTATGTTATATAGTATGTAAAAATTCAGTTGAAATGCACATCATTAAGTTTACATGCATATAATAAATAATACGGCACTTCTACTAATGATCGCAAGTAGACAATGCTTCAAAAATAGTTACTTTCGTATGTGCCTGTAAATAAGCACTATATATTGGTCCTGCATGCTATAAGAGAGATATCTAGCAGTAAGCCCTAGTAATATAGTATAATCATGAATTCCATTGTATTTCAAATAATGTAACAGAACTAGAATACGCTGCAAACTGTTTTTCCATTATATGACTTAATTCTCTTGAGTGATCATGTAAATGAATGAAATGTGCTTTCCACCCTATATATATTTTTAAAAAAATGTACTATTTACTGCATTTCATAAATGTTATATTTTTAACTTAATCTCTTTAATGATGTTTGATATTTTCTAACATTATTAAAATGAACTTAAAATATTTTCTTCCTATTGATCAAAATGTAACGGAATATTTTTGACCGGGCCTGTAAATGAACTATAAATAATATACACTTCATTTTCAATAGCAATTGTGTTATTATAATGGTCGATAACATACAAAATAGTCATGGCGATCCGAGTATATTTATGACAGTTTAAGCTTGGCTAGAGGGCCAAACGGACAGATGACAGTAAACAGTTATAAATACTTAATAAAAAAAATTAATGAAGTAAATACTCAAAAATAAAAAGTTAAAAATGCGAGTTGTACATCTGCATATATACAAATAAATTTATGTAAAGGATGGGATTTACAAGTAAACATGTAAAGTACAATAATATTGTATAAAAATCCAACATAAGTTTTATATCATGGTTAATATCTATTAATGAATAACGGGAATATTCTGTTGATACAGTGCGTGTCAAAAGTTTAAGCACAACAGAAAATTTCAAAATAAAATTTTATTAATGAATGAAAGTTAATTTCCTTTTCACATAATCGACAAATTGTAGTTTTAAAAAGATAGTTAACAGATTTATGTTATAAAATTTATCTTAAATAATAAAATTTATCAAAACAACAAAAATGAGTGTGTCAAAAATTTAAGCACAGTAGTTTTTAGTCTTTAGCAGAACAATAATAATAAAAAATTAATACTTGATTATTACTCCTTTATGCTGAATCACTTTAAATATACGGTCTTCCATCGAAAAAAATGAGATTCTGTATTGTTTCTGGTTCAATTTTAAACCAAGCGTTCTCAGTGGCATCTTTCATATCTTTAACTGAAGAATACTCTTTCCATTTGGATAAACTGCATGAGTGAAAATACCCCACATATTTTCTATAGGGTTTAAATCAGGAGTAATTGCCGGCCATTTCAAAACAGGAACTTTTTTCGACTTAAGCCACGATGAAGTTGAGTTTGAAGTATGGATCGAAGCATTGTCCATGTTGAAATAACCATTTTTCCCCCCATAACCTCGGCTACAGGAACCAAATGATTGGCAAGTGTCTCTTGATAGTTTTCAGAGATTTCACGACCACTGATTAATGCTAGATATGTCTGACCATTGAAATAAATAGCCCCCCACACCATTACAGAACCACCCTTATGTTGTCGGCTAAATACACTTCTAGGTTCTTTGCGGTGATCGTTCCAATAGTACTTAAACCCATCAGAGCCATCGAGGTTCCATTTTTTTCATCACTGAATATGACATTCAGCCACTTTTCACCAAATGACATATGCTCTTTGGCCCAATCTAATCTAGCTTCTTTAAGGTGTCGTTTGAGACACGTTAATCGAGCCATTTTACGGTATTTGATGTATTTGAATTCCAAAACTCTTCTATGAACAGTTTTTTTTTTATATTTGTCCTCCAACTGCATGTTTTATTTGCGAAAGGGCGTAATTACCTGTTGGAGCCAAATTTCTGATACGGCTATCTTCGCGCAAACTAGTCACTCGCGGCCTTCCTGAAGGAAATTTTCGTTTGAAATTATTACCACAAGCCAAAATTTGATGAATACCTCGTTTTGATCTTTTTAATGTACTTGCAATTTCAGAAACAGACTTAAATTTTGCTCTCATACTCCATATTTTTACCACCTCCTCCTCTGAAAATTCTTTCGACCGAGGCATTTTGTACTAACTCGTAAACAACAACTAACAGCATTTTATACACCCAGAAATTGTTTGCGTGCGCAACCGTTTACGTCATATTGTAAAATTTGCATAAAAACGATTTTGTGCTTAAACTTTTGACACGGTTATTTTTGTTCTATTCTTAAACTCCATAGTTTGAAATAAAATTTAAAAATTAATTTCAATGAATATGGTGTTAAAATAGATATTATTAACTTATACAAGACAAATATTGAAATAAAGTAAATATTTAAAGTTTTATTTGAAAATACATATTGTGCTTAAACTTTTGACACGCACTGTATTAGCAAATGAATCTTCTAGATCAATTTAAACTTAATCCCATCGATTAAAACCCAGATTAGATTCCCTTATCTTTTACTCTAATTCACCAATTGATAAAATATATTCTTGCAAACGTGACAGAATAATAGATACTCAAATTTAATCTCACCGGTTTTATTGTATACAGACGAGAATATAATTTGTTTCTATCGATCAGTAATATGCAATTGGGAAATTAATTTGGTCGTCTGTGTAATTGAATATGTTCTTCATAGCACATTTGATAGATAATTATTTTAAATGTTAATGTAATTATATAAAAGGTGGATTTTACGTAACTAAATACCCTGCTTCACATTTAAGAGGGCAATTTCATTATACTTTTAACACTTGGCCGCATTCATTGTTCTTTTGTAGTTATTAAGTGTTTAGCGCAACGCGTCCGTAAAGTTGCATTATGTTCAAGCAAATATGAACACCTATTACACAAAAGTATTATTTTTCTTACTGAGCGGGATCACAACACAAAAAATTTTAAACTGACATTGCTATTAAAATAAAAATAAAGGTAATATCCCTTGGATCCTATTTAGCCGCTTGAAAAAATAAATGACTATTTTCAATGTTTGCCAAAGAGCGAAAAATGGGGTCAAGAGTAGACATTTCTTTTCAAATGGCTGCCATTTTCTTAGTGTTCAAATTTTTCATCTCAAAGTGCTTGAAGCTAATAAAAAAATTATATACTTTTAAAATCTATAAGAAAAAATTATTCTAAATTTTTATTTAAAAAAATTCATTTTAAAACGTCTAAAAGAAAATCTTGTTGGAAGCATCTGTTATTTGCTTAATGTGACAATAAGCGTCAATCAAGAACAAAATTTTTATTCCTACTTTGCGACAAAATTGGAAGCCATTTTAAAAGTATTTTCAGAACCGCCGCCTGAGCGTCCAATTTTGGCCGCGACCGCTACCTACGTCCCGATTCATCCGACTTTTTAGAGTAATGGCGAAAAAATGAGAAATTGATACCGGACACATTTTAAAGAAAAATAACACAAATTAAAGACAGTGAAAAGCCAGAAGTGTTGGTCTCGGGCGTGAAACTATTAAACGACCCAACCTACGCCTTGCTTATAACCTCTACAGACCTGAGGTACAAAAATGTGTATCTTCATTCGCATAAAAACTAAACTGTTCAATTTCTTTGCTTTTTTACTTTACTTCTATACAGCTGAATATGTTTTGCTTTGAAACAAAACCATTAAATGTCAGCACTGATGAATATTACCTCATGAAATAAATATTATTCTCATCCGAGTGTCGAAAATACCTTCAATGGATTGGGGCCAAGAAAGTGAGAAATATTCATGATTATTTAACTTAAATGCTTTGCAATAAAAAAAAATTGAGCGTTTGCTGATCATTTGCTTGTTTAAAAACCTTAATTTTGTTCTTGCGTAAATTTGTATTGCTGATCGTTAAACTGATGTTTTAAGGGGATTAGTATTTTTATATCCATATTTGTAAATTTAAATTACCAGTCCCCTAAAGTACTGATTTCATAAAAATTACTCTTTCTGTCATCTATGGTGTCATTTCGATTATACAAAAGTAAAAAATATATATTTGAAGAGTTATTTTATGCTCAGGTCTGAAGAAGTTATTAGTCTAATATTAATTCTTCTCACGATGTGTACAACTTTTTGTCTAAATTTAAACACGGCTTGATCCATGACGCACACAATGAACAGGACTCGCGCAGTTATGTGCCAGAGTTAAATATAATTTTTTGATTTTATCCGAAACAACGTAATCTCACAAAGTTATTTTATTCAGTTTTTTATCGATCTCCCTGATTGAGACAAAAACTTTAATGAAAAATACATTATGAAATATATATTCTTTACATCTCAGAGTAGCAAGACTGATTCTTCAAATATTTTTCTTAGATTTGCAATAGAAAGTTTAACATTTAAAGTGTGAGTATTTTATCAGACAATGTATATATATAGTTATATACATGGTGTCGACTGTTAACGGTGCCAAATAGCTAAATCAGCTAATTCCAGTCATAGACATATAATTGCGATTACAAAACTGTTTTGGATAAGATAAAGAAATATTTTTAAAGCAATTTAGGTTTAAAAAAATCTTAAGTTACACATTTAGAATTTTTATTTCCCTGGCACTATAATTATTTTGAAAAAACAATCTAACTTCTACAATTAAAACTGACTGAGTAATGGTAAAGATTATTGAAAAATTTTCTTTAAATATAAATAATCATCTGATTTAAAAATGAAATTGTTGAAAGTGAAAATAGCATAACAATATGAATTTGAAATCTGTTTTCATTCCGAAAAATTGAATCAAATATACAACTTGTACTGAAAGCATAGCTGAAAATAACGGAATTAAAGAATAGGAATTTTGGAAAAGCAACAGTCTCAATCCTTTAAAAATAAAACAGATATATAAATATGATTTTAACTGACCTGAAACTTTATAAAAAAAAACTACAATTCACTTGTACATATTAGACTGTCATTATACATACAGACTGTCATTAGTAGAAGTGATATGATGACACAAGAAATAAACCCTTCTAATACTTTAACCATTAGGTGTACCTCGAAGTATGGCCAAAATTTTATGTATTTAGCAGCAGAAAATTGGTGTCATATAATTCAAACTTTCATAACCGGTTATACGAACACTATTTGTTAGTTTAATTTAAAAAAAATTCTAAATTTTACTTCTAAAATCGGAGGTATAAAAATGAAATTTGTTAACATTTAAAGAAATGTTTTTATGGAACCAAAGGACTTTTTTTTTAAATCTATAATTTTTTTGAGTGATTTTAACAATATGCCTATAACTAACTGTTTAACAACTAGCCATCAGACAAAGAGTAAAAAGAGTAAAATTAAAAGAGTACATGTAAAATTTATTAAAAATTTTATAAAAAAGAAAATAAAAAATTGCTGTGTTCAATTTTTTTATTTAATTCCGCTTGTCTTTATTTTCTTAAAATGTAGTTTAAATTGCATTAAACTGTATTTAAATTTTGAAGTTTCTCATATTTTGTCTACATCTGTTTTATGAATTTTAGTTATATTTAGTTCTTAAATTTATTGAAGAATGTATTACATATTTGTTTTTGAATATTTAAATGTTCTCAGACATTCAAAATTAAGATAAAGATTTTTCATACTTTATAATAAGCTGAAAAAAATTGTATAGATTAACATTTGAAGTTTCTATTTAAAAACTATTTTTCAAAAACTATTTAAAAATTCCAATCCGCATTAAATCAGATGTATTTTTAAAAATGCGTTTTGCAATGCTATTTTTAAAAATAAGAATTATCATAATTCTCTCAGATAGTTGTATTATAATATAAGTTTCAGTTCAGTTTTGGAATAAAAATTAATATCTACTTGTATGGGTTTGGGGGAAATGTTTAGAAAGTATGATAAAAAATTAATTTAATATACTTCAAAAAATCAATGCAGATGCAGAAAGATGCAGGTCTTAGTATTAATAGAAATCCCGTATTTAAATAAGGGCATTATCATGCTTACACATTCTAAATATGGCATTATTATGCGTTTTTATTGCATGCAATTTGTAGTTAAGAGAATTCTATTTTATATTTCAGAGTAGCTTATGCTTTTTAAAAATATTTTTTGTGTACATCTTACATATAAATCCTCTGTTTGGATCAAAAACTTTTTACAGAGCAATTTATCTGACATATTTCAGATATATGCAAAATCCAAATGAATAAGGTTTAAACAATTTTAATGAATTCTTGAAAAATCCCGTATTTATAATAAAAACGAACGACCTCGCTAAGAAATGTTACACTGCTATAAATAATTTTCAAGTTAATCTTTAACATTAATAAAACCTTTTATGTTTTATTTTAAAGGATGCAGTAAAAAGGCAGCAAAAAGGATTATTTTAAAGGATTCAAGTAATTTTTTAGTCTTATCCATTTCTTGCTTCATAAAACCTTAATGCCTGCTGTAATTTGGTCTTTATACTTAAGTTTTATATTTGTACATGTTAATATTATGCTACAAAGTATAAGATAAAAACATTAGAAGCGCTGTAATTGGAAAAAATCAACTCGCATTGGCGGATTTTAATACAAATTATTTAGAATTGATTATTTATTTACCGGAAATATTAAATAGCCAGTAATGTACTGCAATAACATATTGGAAAGAACGATCGTATATTAATCAAGATTTCAGCAATTTATACAATAAAAATAATACAATAATTCTTAGTAATAATAGATATATTTCTGTCTATAATACATTTTAACAAAATATTTTTTTATGCATATTGTTTTGAATAATTTTAAAACAATAAATATATAAATATATATATATATAGATCATTAGAGACAGTTACATAATATGGAAAAAATAGCGTCCAATTATTAATAGTTTATTAGCTCTTATTTACTATTAAAATATCCTATAAACGTTGTTATAGTCATATTTATCATACCTGAATCATTATAATAAACAGAATGACTACATTAAATGAAATTTGTAACTAAAAAGTACTTAATTCAGTTTTTCAGTGATATTTAAGAGTAAACTTTTTCACATATTGGACTTTCAGTAATTATTTTAATAGTAAATTTAATTTTACAGTTATTTTACATGTAATTTTACATTATTTCATAAAAAATGAATGAAATCTAACTCTTGGGATTTAGTTTTTATTTCATTTCAAAAGCAAAACTTGACGCATGCAACTAATAAATCACACTTAATTAAATTAACGTTTAGACTTTATTTTATGCAAACGCAATTTTAAAAGAAATAGTCAGGAAATATTAAAATGTATTTCCCTTTTTTCTGAAAAAAAAAAAAAAAAAGAAAAAAAAATGAACTAGCTTTTATTTTAGTTGTTTCTTCCACCTTAAAAATTATTATCTTTACTGTTTTTGTTTATTTCTAAGGAGGGAAGTCTTTCGCGTTACGTTTACAAATACAAATAATTTTATTTTCGAAGTTGCAAAGTCATTTTAAAACAAATATTTGGTAAGACACATCTTAATTAATACTGCATAACAAATATATTAACATCGCCAGAACGTTGTTCAGAAAGTTAGATTTTTATAATGCAGAAAAATAAGAATTAAACACTAACGAAAATCTATAATGAAACTTTCCACGTTATTATCATTCTTAAACAGTGTTAGCAAGACAACAATTTCGTATACTACCGATTCCCGAAAATATTTTTATAATTTTGATACATGTTTTACTGAAAAGGATGATAAATTAATACCACTAACATTATAATTAAAAAGTATATTTGTTTTTCTCATGCGTGTTTGAATACAATTACTCTGCAGACAACATTTATTTAAGAATTAACGTCTTACTGAAAAAAATTACAATACACTTAAGAATCTATTTTTAAATGCTTTCGAAAATCTGTGGAAACAAAAAACGTTTTATACACATTTAAAAATGTCAGTTTAAATCTCAGAAATATATTCTTTTCTGAGATTCCTCATGGGGAAAAAGTTGTAATGTAAATGAAAAAAGATTTATACGTCGTATGTTTTTCTGTTGGCATTTAACAGTTTGTTTAAAAAATGTTTGCGTCGTCGTGTTCATCAAGCATTTTTTTATAAATTTATCCATTCAATTATTTTGATATGCATCTTTTTACTTAATATTAACAAAGACATCCCTGTCACAAAAAGTTCCTGACGGTGACAGTTTTTTCCTTAGACTAGAAAGATTATTAAATCATTTGTTGTTTATCAGAATGCAACAACGTTTATTTTCTAAAGAATTTTCATATCAAAAAGCACATTTTATAATGTCATGATATTTCTATCTATGCTAATCCACGACCACTAAATTAATCAATAAACTTGTAGCTCGTTATTGACATATACTATGATCACATTTACCCAATAAACGGATGATCATAAATCAGTAGGGACCATAAACTTCTTTTACCAAAGAAATTGGATTGTAGAAAATATGTTTAAAAAGGTTCTGAACAGAAAATAAGCCATAAAATGTTCATGTTTTAAGTTTTACCATCGAATTTTCGATATGAAAACGTGAAATGTGTAGCCTTTATAATTCACCTATAGGCACAGACAAAATGCCTTTACAATTTAAAGAAGAAAATGCCTATGTGGAAAAATCGTTTATTGATGTTATAATATGAGAAACATATTGGGATGAATATTCATTGCTTGAATGCAATGCAGCATATTTTCTGAGGTGTATAGAATAGGTAAACACTCAGAAATGGATACTTCGATTTCACGATCTTTTTCTCTTTTTTTCGTGTTTGACGAAATCATTTTTTGGAAAATGTTCTGAGAAAAATTGATCTCAAACAGAATAAATTACTTCATTCGCTTTTTGAGGATAAAAGTTTGTTCGAACTGAATAAATTACTTCCATTTCTTGTTTGAAAATACAACGTCTGTCAAAATAGATAAAATACCTTCTTGAATAATGAATAATTACAATATGCTGGATTAATATTACTTCTTTGAATTATATATGCATCATAAATTAATTTTTGTTCAATTATTGATTAGAATATGGTCTGGTTAATATATGTTGCTCAGAAATAATGAATGTTAAGTACATGTTGGTGGAAATTTTAACAATTGAGTAGACGGTCAACTTTACTGTTTATAGACGGCATATTTTTAAGTTGATTGTTATAAGAATATACTCATCTTTCATAAATGAAAAAGAGACCTTGGAATTTTGAAGTTTTATTGACCATTTGTTTTGAAAATTTTTGAAAAACACAGGGAATTTATTCTTCTCAAAGTAAAACCTAATGAACAAAACCAAAATAAATAAATAAATAAAATATTCTTAAAAAGTTTAAAAGCTAAAAAAATAACTAATGCACGTGACGTTCATGTGTTTTCCATTTTTTTGCAACCTGCCATGATTAATTAAAAGAATATAACTTGAACCAGAAAGTTTTTTTGATGTTATGATTCTTATTTCTATATGATTAACTTTTGCCTTTTTTATCTAATAAAAATTATGGTTTAATTTGAACACAAAATGTAATATTGGAAACTACAGGCTTGGTACAAATAGAAAAATTCTAGATATCTTTTACTTAACAAATATACTTAACAAACAATAATATAAACTTAGGTAGGAAAATATGTTAAAATCATTCAAACAAAGCTAGTAATAGCATTATAAACTAAGTTACATAAAATTAGGAAAGAGATGTTCTGCAGAATAAGAAAGAATAGTAAAATATACTTTAACAAATATTTATTTTATTTTATGTTTATACTTTTTTCATAATCCATGTTGCATCGTGATAAAATTAACCAATTTCTTCTTTTAATATTTTTTTTGAAAATATTTGCATCAACAGAGATATTGAGGATGACACCGTTTGAGCGATGAAACATGTGTCAATCCGAAAAAAAATTATCTAAACACCTTTTAAGTATATTTATCGCTTTTGGCAATTTCAGCTTTATTTGGACAATAATAAGACGTTTATATTTATTAATAGTTAAGACATTAGATTGAGAAAAATGTTCTGGGATACTTTTAATCTAATAGTTACCAGAATTTGTATCGTAAATAGGAGTACGTTCTCAAAACCTCAGTCAGATAAATAGTCAAAATAACTCAAATTGATCCGAAATACACTCATTTCACGATTTCAAAGTCTGCTTCTCGTAAAGAGTTGAAACAACTCGAATGAACGAGTTTTTTTAAGCAATTTTAATCAATATGAGTAATTTAAATCAGCAATTTAAATCAAGAAAGGTAAAAAAAAAAAAAACTCATTTACGATCCAATAAATTACAGCACTTTCTTGAGAATTCAAATCCATTCTTTTGTTTTAAAAGTATAGTAATATATATATGTAGGAGTTTAGACGTAGCTGCATATAATTATGGCTTCTTTCGTTCAATGCATCACTTTTTCAAGGGCCGCAACTGGAGGAGAAATGAATGGAGCAATATTCTGTTTTCTGACGAGTCCCGTTTTTCTGTGCATCCGGATAATAGGCGTATTTTCATCTGGAGGGATCGTGGCAGTAGGAATAATCCTGCGTTCGTGCACGAAAGTGTCAGATTTGGCGGTGGAGCAGTGTTGGTGTATGGTGGCATCTCCATTGACGGTCGCACTGACCTCTACATCATTCGAGATGGAGCTCTGACTGGTCGCCGATATAGGGATGAGATCCTCAGACCTATTGTAGTCCCTTACGCTGCAGCAATCGGAAATAACTGCATTTTAATGGACGATAACTACAGGCCACATCGTGAAAACCTGGTGGAGGATTTCCTTTTCGAGGAAGAAATCGTTCGAATGGAATGGCCAGCGTGTTTTCCAGACATGAATCCAATCGAGCACGTTCAGGACGCTCTAGGAAGACGAGTTTCTGGCCGCCAACAACCCCCACAAACTCTCCAAGAACTGAAAAGAGCTTTTCTGGAAGAGTGGGGCAGAATACCCCAACTCGTCATTAATAGTCTCATTGAGTCCATGCCTCAAAGGCGTTCAATGTTGCTGGCCGCCCGTGGAAACCATAACCCCTACTGAAAATGATTTTCTTTGAAGAAAACACCTTTTCTTATTCTTTTTTTATCATATGCACAAATTGTGTTTTTTTCCTTTTGTACACAAATGCGCAATAAAATGCATTTTTTTCTGCCAAACATGTGTAATTTATTCTCATATAACCTACTGTGTCTGACGACCATGTATCAATCAGCTAAATAGTTTCCCAGTTACAAAATCCACCTAAAACTGCAATATCCTTTAATTGCTTTGAGCAGTGTATTTATGTATGTAATAAAGAATCAGACAAAATTAATGGCGGATTCACAATAGAAATTATGTAAAAAAATAAAAAACTTTTGAATATTTGGCGTGAATATCATGCGATTTGACGATCAGCACATTTATTCGCCAAAAGTAAACGATTTAATGGAACTGAAAACTGCTAGATTTTTAGAATGCGTGTAAATAGTATTTAATGAATTTAAACATAAACAGAGTTTAATATATTATATACATATATATATACACAAATATATATATCTTGTATTGCATATATATATTGTTTGTTGCAATATTTTCTAATTTATCACTGGAAAAATATTTTCACATACAAAAAATTCATATTGAAAAAAATCATTTTCATACATTTCACCGTATTTAAAATTAAAAGCCAGACGTTCCCATAGCAACGAAATTGATTTGACAATACTCAATTGGACTTTCAGCTTGAAACAATTTTAATAAATTTAAATCATGAATTTCGTTTTAAATCGCAATTTCTGATGGTTAAATTTGAAATAAATACATACAAATATCGATATAACAATATTATTTTTAAAACAAACTAAAACTGGCAAAATTAAAGCTATTTAAATTATATTTACCTAAACAAATTCAATATGAAATTTTTTTATCCTTAAAGCTTATTTGACATTAAAAAAAAGTATTTTTTCAGACTGCATTCTACCGATAACCGATGATAAATCGCAAAATAACGAAATTTTCATTATTTTTTTAAAGACGCTGTATGGTGGTTCCGCCAAAAAAAAAAGTTTTATAAACGTATATATCCTCATGAGAAGAACATTTTTTTTTCAGATTTTTCGGAGTATGCCCGCATGGAGACCTTCCTTGTAAGGATAGTTTGACTGTAATTAACTAATTATTGAAATTTTTGGATCTTGAAAATGTATAGCTGTTACCACTATCAATTTTAAAATCAATATACATTTCAATTTGTCCATTGAATTATTTTTATACTTAACTCCGAACCTGTCATGTATTTTTTTTTCATTAACCGACAAAAAGGAACAATATTTTGAAACTACACATTTCGAATTATATGAATATTTCCAACAACATTAATTGAAATAAGTTTCAAGTACTAAAAGATTGAATAATTTAAACTAAGACAGACTTGAATACACTTTTTAAAAGTAAATAAAATTTATATACAAAAAATAAAACACTAAAAAACATTTAAAAATACAAGAGTAAACGTTACGCCAAGCTACACGCAAGGCCTCATCAGGCCTTCATTATAATAAATAATAACTAACTGTAACTGTCTTGATTTGTTCCAAGGTTTGTTTTGCAATGAATAATTATTTGTACTGATGAGGCCTAGCGTGTAGCTTGGCGAAATGTTTACTCTTGTATTTTTAAATGTTTTTTAGCATTTTATTTTTCGTATGTAAATTTTATTTATTTTTAAAAAATGTATTCAAATCTGTCTTTGTTTATATTATTCAATTTTTAATTGTTTTCTTTAAATTCAGACGTTAAATATATGTGGTTTGCAAGATTCGAATATTTTATAGCCGGATGTTTTGGAAATAAAATCATATAAATTCATTTCATTTTTATGTGTATATTTCCTCTGATAAATAAAATGTTATGAAAGTGATGGTCACTTGCTAAAACGGCTGGGAAAAAAATTCATATTAGAAGTAAAATATTGTAAGCTAAATTGGAAGAATAACACTTGCCAAATAAGATTATTAATTTTCTGAAAATTCCTTTCATATAAATACACACAGGAAATTGTTAATTGCTTTATATATAATACTTTATTTTTATTAGAGTAATATGAATTCAAAATATTACTTTTCAGTTTCTGTTATTAGCTCCAGATATCTTATTTATTTCAGTCAACCACTTAAGCTTTTTTGCTCCGTGATAAATTGGGAATAAAAGCAATGTTTCTCAACACCTGTTGCCGGAGAAATGGTTAAAGTAAAACAGTTTTTGGAACATGTAAAAGACTTTGCAAAGTTTTCTAACATGAACTGGAGTAAATTAACAAGATTGTATTATGAGAAAATTAAACTGTGATGAATTTTTCAATCCGAATCTATAGCCAAGAGTTAAAGAGTCAGGTACCCTTTAAAGCATCCAAAATTTACTTAAAAATTAGCTTATAACACAGCTTTAAATCTGATTTTTTAGGAACATTTAAAAAGAAACTCCACACACACAATTTCGAATTATTAGATAAGTTATGTATAAAACACAATCTACTTTTCCTATATTATCAAAAAGTTGTTTAATCTTTTTTCTCAAGTAGATAGTTAGGTAGTTGTTAATTCATAGGTTATCAGACCTCTTAAGGTTGTATAATAAAGTTAAATTATTTAAAGGATGTGGCATTTCTGCGTAGAAATTGATTTTAAAAATCATTTCAATAAAGTATGCACGACCTTCTGCATTGATGTAATAAAACTAATACGGTATTTTTTTAAATTAGCTATCTAAAAATAGTTTTTAATAAATTTAAGATACTAATGAGGTATTTTTTTTCGAATGTCTGATTTTTTTGTGCATGTGGATGCAAGTACACTGAATTAATTTAATACTTTCTTTACTTGTCATACATTTTATCTTTATTAACTCACAAAAATAAACAATATTTTTCAGCTACATATACACATTATTGGAATTCCTCCAATAATACACTATATTGCCATTGATTATTGGACACTTGC
Organism: Maratus speculifer; assembly: GCA_964019185.1. NCBI lineage: Eukaryota > Metazoa > Arthropoda > Arachnida > Araneae > Salticidae > Maratus > Maratus speculifer. Next base: position 676,770 of record OZ025301.1, on the reverse strand, counting down.
GATTTTAGACATTTTACTAAATATCTAGAAAAATACATGAGGAATCATCTCGAAACTCTTAGTGTATAAATATAATAGTATAAGTCATACATCTCCGTGAAGATTTTTTCCCGAAACTCCAAAGGGGACCGTCAACAAATTAAAAAAGAATGAATATCTTTTGAATAACCCTGTCAAAACTAATGTAGCAAAAGCACTCAAACTCTAGATTATGATTTAATGCCTTATTGTAATGCACTGTGTTCATTTTTATGCAAATAGCATGCATACTCGCAGAGTAATTAAGGATTTTATAAAAATGGCCCCAAATTTGGGATTACACAGATTATTGGAACTGATCCAATAATATACGTCTAAATGAGCATCAAATAGAGTATATTTGAATTTTTTGAAATACAATAATATAAATTATTTTTTGTGTATGTATGCTCTCTTACTTATAATAATAAATGCAATGATCACTTGCCAAAACCTCCGATCAAAAGTTTGTTTTAAAATATTTTATCTTTCTTTCCCAGAATGAGATTTGCCAAATAAGATTATTCATTTTCTGAAAATACATTGTCTATAAAAGCAAAATGAAATTTCTGATATTTATTCTAATATCTAATATGTTTATTTCTAATATTTGCTGCTTTATTGCTATAAGTCTATAATAGAATCTTCTTGTTATTAATTTTACTAATATCAACTGTATTCTTTATAAAATTTTAGTTCAGGGTCAGAAACATGAAGTAACAAGAACTGTTTTAGTTAAGCACATGCTTGAGAAATGCTTTATTAATGCCACCTTGCAATGCCACCTATGCAAAATAACGAATCGTAAGCGTATTTTGAGCGTTTTTATTGGGTTGATGATTTAAAACATCCCTATAAGTCATGTTATTTTTTTAATGCGTTATTTAAGATCGTGTCTACTTTCCACCGGTACCTTGTTATTTACAAGAGTTGAGAAACACAGTTAAAGTGTTACAGCTTTGATCGTTGCATGCCGCTTACTCTTTGAATGTACTTAATGAAGCTGTTTAAAATAAAAAAGCATTGCATTAAAGCTATCCGTATGTATATATGCTGCAGCGCAAAATAGCGAATCCTGAGCGTATACCCTAAGTTCCAAGTATACTAATTATAGTGGAATTTGAAAGTTCATGTCCTCATTATAAGTCATCTATGAGCAATTCTACCAGATACTCCTCAATGCTTACGAATCTTTTGTGTAGCCCTGTGTATGATCTATAGAATATATAGAAATTGTATAGAACGCAAAAATTTAGATAAATTTAAGCATGCATTTTATAAATGAAGTTGCATTACTAAAAATGTTCAAAAGAGCAGTACTATATCCAGATCTTTTGTCTCTCCCTGTAAATGAATAAAAAATGCTGTGCACATCATGTTATTCAATAAGAATATTGTAGTAAGTTAGCAACAATGCTAATCAGTATTCTTATTTTTAGTGTAACAGATCTAAAATTGGCTGCAAATTGTTTTCCTCCTAGACCATTATATCACAGAATTATTTTGTGTGGCCCGGTAAATGAACATGTGCTTTGCACTGTACATTCTAAAATTGTAATTTTTATTACACTTCATAAATGCATATTCCTTTAATTGCATTTGAAATCACATAACACTATTAAAATTAGTCTAAAACAATTTTTGAAATTGACCGAAATATATTAGAATACTTTTTACCGTCCCTTGTAAATGAACTATAAATAATATACTCTTCATTTTCAATAGCGATCAAGGCTATTGGAAAGGTTAATAACAGGGTTGGGTTTCTGACGTCAGAAACTGGTTTTTGACATGACAAGTGTCAAAAACTGGTTTAAACTGTCAAAAACTGGTTTAAACTGTCAAAAACTGGTTTAAACCGTCAAAAACTGGCTTAAACTGTCAAAAACATGTAATGCGTTTTAAACATTTTAAGAACAAGAGAGAAACATTAAGTAATTTTTTATTTAAAATTAATTATACTGTAATTTAATAATTACAAAAAAATAAAGTTACTTTAATTGCAATAAAAGATTGTTTTTTAGAATGTTCAAACAGAAGAAAATGATTTTGTACAATTAACAATCTGGATCAATTTTACCCCACAGCATTCTATGGCACTTAACCAATTTAGCACATTTATTTACACCCAAATGGTTTATGAGTTTAGAGTGTTTGAAGCCAAAGTTACAAAATACTCTCTCAATTGGTGTTGAGCTAGCAGGGCTTGATAGCAAAAGCATTGCTAGTTGAGCAAGTTTGGAGGCAAGTCAAATTTTCAGATTTATTACCAAAAAAAATTTCTTTTCTTTCCGGAAATGATAATATACAATACAGTAAAAGTGAATTTTTAATATTACATCTAATATTGTGTATTTGTGACAGATGTTTAATGTGAAATTTTACAGATCAGTGTAGTATTTGAGGTTTCTGACGAGGTTTTTGACAAGGGGTTTTAGCCATGACGGTTTAAACCACGGTTTTAACCGGATAAAACCGCACACTGTCAAAAACTTGCCAACCCCGGTTAATAACATGCTAAAAATATTCAGAGTGATCTGAGTACATTTATGAGAGTTAGTGCTCGATCAGAGAACCACATGGGTAGACGGACAGACGAATCATCATTAGCACTTTTCAGAAACTGTTTGAAATATTTATTTTTGTGACTTGTACCATTTCTCCACACCACACACCAAGATATGTACGCGATTCACTATGTGCAGATGCAAATGCAAGAAGTGTAAGTCTAATTTAAACGTGGAAAGTAAAGAAATATGGATACTACCCTGTTATCCCGTCGACCCATTTTGCTAAATTATACAAATCGCCAAACTAATAGCCAAATTATACATATTGAAATAATTTTTTTAAAATAATGAAAAAACAAATAATTATTAAAATATTAATAAAAATACAAATAAAAAGTCGAAATAAGAATCACTCAATGACATTTTAAACACGTGAATCGTATTTAAATGTCATTGAATTGACATTCATGATCATCCATTATTGGCATTTAATCTTAAAATTTGGCGATAATTTTTTGGTCGACGGGATAACCTAGTAGTGCCGACATACGTTACAAAATGTTATTATAATAATAGACGTTTTCATACCATGTATATAAAATACATGAATGTATGAAAGAAACTCTCTAATCGTATTTGCAAATTGATCTCTCTGATTAGTTTAAACTAAACACAGATGATATTTCACTATCTTTTACTCTGAAACTACTATTTAATGAAATGGGAGAATAATGCATACTAATAGAATAAGAAATTCAGACATTTAATCTCGTCAGTATTATTCTATGTGCTAGGTGGTAGGGAGGATTTTCAGATTGTTTTTTTTCTAAAAAAATTCAGATCATTATTTTAAGAAAAATTAATTAATTAATACTCATTTCAAAAAAAATAATTTTAATCTTCCATAATTTCATTAATATATCCTATAAATCCAGTATTTTCATTTGATACATCGCAGCTTCCCTATTTGAATAATAGCAATATGTCAAAAAAAAAAAAAATAATATTTTTCTAAATTATTTTATTATTAATTATTCATTCTTAAAATTATATTATTCAATCTTAATTTTAAATATAAATCATTTTCATATAATTGCCCGATCTTTTAATAGTATAATTCGTGATTTATGCTATCTCAAAATTTAACTTAATCTCCGTAATTTTTATATGACGATCGGCTGTATTTTCGAATTCGACCGCCATTTTTTCTTTCTTGCTTCGTCCGTTTTGACCAGGCATGAGTCATCATGCTTGAGATTGTTCCAGAAGCTTCCAGTGCCTTCCATTCTAACACCTCCCACGTAAAATTAGGGAACTCCCCCGATAGAAGCTTCCAGAAAACGCTTCTGATTGGTTCAGAGTGGCGTCGGTGACCAGCACTGAAATTTTTCGCGGGCGATTCGGAGGGATTCGAAAAATTATCCAAGCGAGCAGGACGTAAAAGAAGATTGGGGATTTTTTCCCCGCTGGACCTTCGGGTCTAGCGCTGGCAAAGATGTTATTTTTCAAATTTGGCAGAGATTCCTGTTCGTTCAAGACTTGATTTAGATGTTTTCAGAGGATGATCGTCTTTGCAGTTCTGCACAATAAGATTTAATTTTTAATATCTTCGATTCAAATATTAAGTAAAAGTACCTCCAGCCAACTCATAAGTTTCCTTATACGAAGAGAATAGAGTCTCTCTCGTTGTACGAGTTAACTTCTGTTTGATCAATTTGCCAACAACTCCAAAATCTTGGAAATTTATAGCTGACATCGTGAGAACCATCGTGAATGAAGTATACCTATTTAATACAGGCAATTTATCCAATGGATCAACGCCAGACGTTGTCCATCGCCAAGACCTGATTTATTTTTCTGGATTTCTTCACAAGTGTCACCGGTGTAGCGAGAATCAAGTGTACCCCAGTCAACATCATTAATTACTGTCAAGATAGTGGATACGATCATAGAGCATCAAACTTAATGAACTTATGCGAACTGTAATAAGAACGTTCATCAAGATATATTTTTCATAAATATTTAGTTTTCCTGTAAAGGGATGCATGGCCATGTTCTCCAGTTTATTCTCTTGCCAATCATAAATAAAAGCTGTAATTTGTAAGTAGAAAAATAGTGTCTTCTCTGTGAATGCTGTTTGGGTGAGTGTTTTATTATTTTTCTTTTCCTTTTATTTTAGGTAACATTTAACAGCTTGTTGAAATAGTTGAATTAATTTTACTTGCGGCACAACGCTTAATTTATTTACTTCCACTATTCGACACGCGCTGCTATCTGTATTTGAGGAATCTGCTTCCGGGCGATATACTATTTCAGCTGACTCGTCTGTTTTGATGAGTTCAGCTGCCGAGATATCGCTTGGATCGGGTTCCCCAAATACAACTCATAGCATTAATTGGTGCCGTGACCAGAATATTAATGCTATGAGTTGTATTTGGGGAACCCGATCCAAGCGATATCTCGGCAGCTGAACTCATCAAAACAGACGAGTCAGCTGAAATAGTATATCGCCCGGAAGCAGATTCCTCAAATACAGATAGCAGCGCGTGTCGAATAGTGGAAGTAAATAAATTAAGCGTTGTGCCGCAAGTAAAATTAATTCAACTATTTCAACAAGCTGTTAAATGTTACCTAAAATAAAAGGAAAAGAAAAATAATAAAACACTCACCCAAACAGCATTCACAGAGAAGACACTATTTTTCTACTTACAAATTACAGCTTTTATTTATGATTGGCAAGAGAATAAACTGGAGAACATGGCCATGCATCCCTTTACAGGAAAACTAAATATTTATGAAAAATATATCTTGATGAACGTTCTTATTACAGTTCGCATAAGTTCATTAAGTTTGATGCTCTATGATCGTATCCACTATCTTGACAGTAATTAATGATGTTGACTGGGGTACACTTGATTCTCGCTACACCGGTGACACTTGTGAAGAAATCCGGAAAAATAAATCAGGTCTTGGCGATGGACAACGTCTGGCGTTGATCCATTGGATAAATTGCCTGTATTAAATAGGTATACTTCATTCACGATGGTTCTCACGATGTCAGCTATAAATTTCCAAGATTTTGGAGTTGTTGGCAAATTGATCAAACAGAAGTTAACTCGTACAACGAGAGAGACTCTATTCTCTTCGTATAAGGAAACTTATGAGTTGGCTGGAGGTACTTTTACTTAATATTTGAATCGAAGATATTAAAAATTAAATCTTATTGTGCAGAACTGCAAAGACGATCATCCTCTGAAAACATCTAAATCAAGTCTTGAACGAACAGGAATCTCTGCCAAATTTGAAAAATAACATCTTTGCCAGCGCTAGACCCGAAGGTCCAGCGGGGAAAAAATCCCCAATCTTCTTTTACGTCCTGCTCGCTTGGATAATTTTTCGAATCCCTCCGAATCGCCCGCGAAAAATTTCAGTGCTGGTCACCGACGCCACTCTGAACCAATCAGAAGCGTTTTCTGGAAGCTTCTATCGGGGGAGTCCCCTAATTTTACGTGGGAGGTGTTAGAATGGAAGGCACTGGAAGCTTCTGGAACAATCTCAAGCATGATGACTCATGCCTGGTCAAAACGGACGAAGCAAGAAAGAAAAAATGGCGGTCGAATTCGAAAATACAGCCGATCGTCATATAAAAATTACGGAGATTAAGTTAAATTTTGAGATAGCATAAATCACGAATTATACTATTAAAAGATCGGGCAATTATATGAAAATGATTTATATTTAAAATTAAGATTGAATAATATAATTTTAAGAATGAATAATTAATAATAAAATAATTTAGAAAAATATTATTTTTTTTTTTTGACATATTGCTATTATTCAAATAGGGAAGCTGCGATGTATCAAATGAAAATACTGGATTTATAGGATATATTAATGAAATTATGGAAGATTAAAATTATTTTTTTTGAAATGAGTATTAATTAATTAATTTTTCTTAAAATAATGATCTGAATTTTTTTAGAAAAAAAACAATCTGAAAATCCTTCCTACCACCTAGCACTATGTACACGAGCAGTTAATTTGTTTCTACAGATTAGTAACATCCCATTGTGAAACTCATTCGGTAGTCTGCGTCATTCCTTTATACTTAATTTTGTCAGTTAAATTTATTGACATTTACATGTTCTTCTATAAGTAAGTTCCTAACTATTATGTCAATAAAATGTATAAATATCACTTTGAGATTCCTTTACATATGGGTATATTTACAAATTAACTGAAAAATGTTTGCTGGCCGGAAACTTTTGACCGCCACTGTACGTTGCTGAAGTTTAGTAAAGGCTACCTTCTCTATAATAGAAAACAGATAGGACACACAAAAAATTTTGGATACTTATACGGTATCCGAAGTACTATACACGAATACATCAAGATCTGAATATTTTTTAAGTTTCGTGATAGTACAAATATAGAAAGTTGTTCGTATAGTCATTCGCTACGTCCAATTTCCGATTTGTTGTTTTATTATATGTTCTATATATCTTATTTGTTGTTTTATACATTATTATCCCTTTTAAAATAATTTGACCGCATACGACGTTCTTCTGTACCCGTAAGACATTGTGACGTCACTGCAACGTTGTTGTGAAGTCACATTGTGACTTTGTGACCATCGATTGTCGATGTGACGTCACGTGACGTCGATGTGAAGTCACAGTGACTAAAATGTGAAGTCGTTATGGCCGTTTTAGAGCTTTTTTGTGACGTCACATTGTGACGTCACAATGTGACCAGTTTGTGAAAAGTGTGTCATTTGTGACTACTTTGACATTAACATTGTGACGAACTGTGAAAATTTCTTTAGAAAATCACATCTTAGGCACATTGTGACGTCACTGTGTGGTGGCATTTTCGTCACAGATGTGATGTGACCAAAGTGATTCACAGTGACGTCACTGTGACTATGCATGCTATGAGGATAGTTATTGAACACTTCAACGCGACTCGTCCATAAGGCTACTGTTTTCGAGCAGCTATAAGCACATTTTACGCAAAATGACTTTTGTTTCTTACTGGACAGGATCGGAACACTAAATCTGTTAATTGCTTCCTCGATTTACCCGTACGTCATACGGGCAGCGTGTTTTTGCCAATCATGATTTGCCCGTACGTTGTACGAACATCCCCAGTAGCCAAACAATATTGGAGCAATATTGGCTACATCTTGGAGCAAAATTGGTACAATGGCACAATATTGGCATGAAATATTGCTCCATTATTGGGATGTTTACTTTTTGCCCTTATTTAGCCAATATTTGCAGCCACTATTATGCAAATATTGGGGTTTCATTGGGAATATTGCCAATATTGATTAAATATCGGAATTTCATTGAAATACTTCCAATGAAATACCGAATTGGCATCATATTGGCTTCAAATATTCGTTAAATAAGGGCAAAAAGTAAACATCCCAATATTAGAGCAATATTGACGTTTTATTGGCAATATTGCCAATTAATGAAATATTAATGCTACATTGGACAAATATTGGTTTGCTACTAGGGATCAATATTTTAATCGTGATTTATTATTTTTACCAATAAATCTATAGTCTAAATTTTGCATTGCTTCACATAGCAATTTTCTGATTCAATTAAGCAAAAACGATTTTTCTTAAAAGCAAGTGAACTCGGAAAACACATGAAAAAAATAGGCATTATTTGAATTAAAAAAAATACTAATCAGTTAAGTGGTTAAATTGATATTGCTATTTTTTTTCAATTAAATGTAATATACTCCTTAGACTAAACAAAATACACTGCATATATTTTTTCTAATACTAGTTTTTTTCAAAAATAGGCATAAAAAATTTGGCTTTTAAACAAATTAATAAATTTTTAATTTTTAATTTTGCTTTTAGCACATCCATTAAAATGGTTGTTAAGGTCTTAGTCCCTTTCTAAAATAATTTTAAAAAATTAGTAAAAGTATGGGAAAGAATGAAATTTATTTTAAAGAACATATGGTAGTATCTGCTACTTAAATCCCAAAAAAATGAAACAAATTATTAATAAAAAAAGTTACCATCAGAGCGTCTAATTCCAATTGACTCAATTATTCCTTAATTTTTAAAGAAAGTAATCTCCTTTGCCTAAATACAAAAGCTGAATCTTGATTTTTTATTCATACATTCCAATGCGAAATTAGATTGCTACAATGAAATTTAACACAACATAAGGGAAAAGCAAAACATTCATTTTAATTCATGCTACGTGATAAAGATATAGTTTATTGAGCTCAAACCCTATTCAACCCTTTGAAAATATTTTCAGAAGCTCGCCAAATTGCGAAAAAAGAGGTCGGGATTGGGAAAAAAGGAATTGTTATTCCTTTTATAGAAAAAATTGCTAAAAAATATTTTTTCGACCATCTAAGGGAAATCTCCCCCTCCAAGGAAGCATAGTGTTACGAATTTTGTAAATAGTTTATGTTTGTACTGTAAAATAATGTAAATAATCTTATTAAGCTCCATTTCTTTACTAATATTAGTTTTTGTTACATTGTCTCTGTTATCAAGCAAACTTGTCTATTATTTTGAGTGAATGTCTATGGCAGCTTTGCAAAATATTAGAGATATCGCCAAGTTGGCGTCACTTTTGGCGACTAATTTTGGTCGCCAAATTTGGCGATATATCGCCAAGTTGGCGACAAACTTTGCGATTGTTGGCGATGGTAACCCTTCCCTACTCTATGGTAACCCCCCTATTGATATACTGTTACATTGAATGTTGTTCCGTGGTTTTCCAGTTTTTTTCTAGAAGGTTGCAGAAATTTCCACCGCATGCGGCGAGACTATATATAGGAGAGCCGGATGCGAGCTGTTGTTATTATTTACCAGTCAGTCATTGAGTGAACAAGGCGTTTGTTAAGCCAGTTTGCTTGAGTTTCATTTATGTTGTTTTGAATGTTATTAAGTGTTGAGACGTTGTATAAAGAGTCTCTGGGATCTAAAGCTGTACTTATACGATAGATTTGAGCAGTTATATTTGAATATCCAGTAATATTTGTGAGTTTCGAAGACTCTGTTGTTCTGAAGATCTGTAAATAAATTATTTCCTACTTTTCTAAAAGACAAGAGTTTGAAGTTGTCTAACCATAGGATCAAAAGAACCCTATATACGCTGCAACATTTGGTGTCAGGAGTCGGTATCTTATGGCGAAAACAAGAACAATGCACGGTCAACTGAAAGAACTGTTAGAAGCTATTAATGGAATAAAGGCAGAATTGACGAAAGGCCAAGAAGAGTTGGCGGAAAAAATGAATAAAGGCCAAGAAGAGTTGGCGGAAAAGATGAATAAAGGCCAAGAAGAGTTGGCGGAAAAGATGAATAAAGGCCAAGAAGAGTTGGCGGAAAAAATGAATAAAAACGAAGAAAGAATGGAACAGTTGACAAATAAAATTGATAAAGGCCAAGAAGAGTTGGCAGAAAAAATGAATAAAGGCCAAGAAGAGTTGGCGGAAAAGATGAATAAAAGCCAAGAAGAGTTGGCGGAAAAGATGAATAAAGGCCAAGAAGAGTTGGCGGAAAAAATGAATAAAAACGAAGAAAGAATGGAACAGTTGACAAATAAAATTGACAAATGCCAAGAAGATGTGACTGAAAAGATTAATAAAGGCCAAGAAGAAATGAAGAAAACTTTAGAAGAAAAGTTCTCGTCGGTAGAGAGAAGAATAGGCTCGGTAGAAGAGAAAATGGCGGAAGTAGAAGAGAAAATTCAGAATGAAGTTTGTAACTTTGAAGAGAAAATCAGTAACGTTGAAGAGAAAATGAGTAAGGTTGAAGAGAAAATACTAGGTGAAGTAGATGAAAAGCTAAATAAAAAAGTACAAGATCTTGAGAAGAAACTTTCAGCGTCTAGTGGTAATTATGAAGAATTTAGGAATCCGCCTGCTTCTCCCGTGCACATTAAGCTGTCGACATACGATGGAAAGAGTTCCTGGCAAGTTTACAAGACCCAATTCACTATTGTAGCTGAAGCGAACAAATGGAGTGACGAGGTGAAAGCTTGTCAACTGGCAGCATCTTTAAGAGGAGAAGCCGCCGACGTGCTGCAAACTTTGCCCGATATGACGCAACTCAATTTTGAGACTCTAAGTTGTGCACTTGAAATGAGATTCGGCGAAAAATTCTTCAAGGATTATACGAGAATACAAATGAAGAGCCGCCATCAAAAATCGAGTGAAACCCTTCAAGAGTTTGCCTCGGGAATTGAACGGCTTGCAAATTTAGCATTCATTGACTGTCCAACAAATGTACGGGAAATGCTCTCACTGCAATATTTTGTAGACGGAATAAAATATCCAGAATTGCAGAGAGCGGTACGAATGGCAGATGTACAGGATTTAAAGGCTGCACTACTATATGCCTTAAAGTTGGAAGCAGCTACACAAGCCAGCCGAAGAGATCGTCATTCAGTCCGAGGGGCAACGGTGAACAAAAGCTCAGACACTGAAATCGACGTCTTGAAAGAAATTAGGAAATTAAATCAAGAGCTTGAAGCCTTAAAATATGGAAGAACGAGCTCAAGGAGACAGAATCTCACGTGCTGGGGATGCGGTGATACAGGACATCTCCGAAGAAATTACCCCAAAATCCACGAACGTGAGATAAATTCAAACAGTCAGCAGGGAAACTAAATGTTGGCCATCTTGCGGGGCGGAGGTTGCCAGAGAATGAAAAGCCCCACCTGAAGATCCTCCAGATATCAAAAATGAGCGGCGGTGATAACGAATTATATGTGATAGGCTTTATTAACGGAATTCAGTGCCGTATGATTGTCGATACAGGAGCCAATGTGACAATAATAAGAGAAGATTTGGCTCGAAAATTGAAATGTAAACTCATCTGGACTCCACCATGCGTTACCCTGCAAACTGTGACGGGCGACAAGATAGGCATATATGGAAAGGCCAATTTAACCATCAACTTTGGAGGAAGCAAATATTATCATACGGCATATGTGGCTGACATAACAGATCCTTGCATAATCGGGCTAGATTTTCTGAAGAAGTTTGGCTTCAAACTTGATTTTTAAAATAATGAAATGCTATCTAAATTTAAAGAAATAAGCCTTTTTGGATTAAATAACGAAATTGAATATAAACAAACAGTAATAGCCAAAGAAGACATCAATCTAGGTCCAAGAACAGAATTTAGTTCCAGCTGTAATTAACAATGAAACTAATTATCGATTTGGCCATAAAGATTATCCCGAGGACAATAGTAAACAAGCAGGAGTATTGGTGGCTTCTTCTGTGGTAGACCTCTCGAAAAAGACCATTCCAGTCAGAATTGCTAACATCAGTGATAAGACGAGGACTATCAAGAAAGGAGAGGTAATAGCGTCATGTGCTCCTGTGACGTGCATAAGTCAAAATTCCAGTCACTCTGAGAAATCTTCAGATAATTTAGTCAAGGATTTGTTACAAAATACAGACTTAAATCCAAAACAGATGGAAGCTGCGGAAAATTTAATTACAGAATTCCAAAGTTTATTTTCCCAAACATCTGAAGACTTTGGACGAACTAAAATGGCACAATACCGAATTGACACGGGAGATCACTCTCCTATTAAACAGCACCCTAGACGATTACCTTTTGCCAAGCAAGAAGAGGTGCAGAATTTAATTAAAGATATGGAAGAAAATGACGTCATCGAACCATCAACAAGTCCATGGACGTCTCCCATTGTATTAGTAAGAAAGAAGGATGGTTCTACAAGATTTTGTGTAGACTACCGCCGACTGAATGACGTCACCAAAAAGGATAGTTACCCTCTGCCAAGGATTGACGACCCTCTTGACACACTTGCGGGCAACACTTGGTTCTCGACTTTAGACCTGAAGAGTGGTTACTGGCAGGTAGAGATCCATCCCGACGACCGCGAGAAGACTGCCTTTACAACGGGACAAGGATTATGGCAGTTCAAGGTAATGCCTTTTGGTCTATGTAACGCACCTGCAACTTTTGAACGCCTTATGGAAACGGTTCTTCGGGGACTGTCATATGAGGCATGTCTTGTTTATTTAGACGATATCATAATCATAGGAAAATCTTTTGATGAACATCTGAACAACCTCAGGCGGGTGCTACAAAAGTTAAAGGAAGCTAATTTGAAGTTAAGCCCTTTGAAGTGCAGTTTGTTTCGCAATGAAGTCGCCTACCTTGGACACATCATTTCGGCGGAAGGAGTTAGGACTGATCCGGAGAAGTTATCGGCCGTGAAAAATTGGAGTCGTCCAGCAGATGTTCACCAGCTTCGAAGTTTTCTAGGATTATGCACCTATTACAGAAAATTCGTCAAAGGCTTCTCGATGATTGCAAGGCCACTTCATAAATTAACAGAAGCCAATGAAAAATTTATGTGGACACAGGAATGTGACGCTGCTTTCGAAAAGCTTAAGGAGGCCTTGACATCCACTCCAATTCTGTCGTATCCTCAAATCGATAAACAGTTTATACTTGATACGGATGCAAGCAACGAAAGCATTGGCGCTGTACTGTCCCAGGAAATCGACGGTCAGGAGCGTGTTATCGCCTATTTCAGCAAGTGCTTGTCAAAGGCCGAGCGAAACTACTGCGTAACAAGAAAAGAGCTTCTTGCTGTAGTGAAAGCCATAGACCACTTTCATCACTATCTTTACGGTCGAAAGTTCCTGATCCGAACTGATCATGCTTCTCTAACTTGGCTATTGAATTTTAAGAACCCAGAAGGCCAGATAGCCAGGTGGATACAAAAGCTTCAACAGTACGATATGGAGATACGCCATCGAAAAGGCTCATCACATGGAAATGCAGATGCTCTCTCAAGAAGACCCTGCTCAGATAATTGTAGATACTGCGACCGGGTTGCGAAGAAATTTAATGTCAAAGGTCCTATAGTAAGACAAGTTACAACTGGGTCTACATCATCGCAAGATCCGTGGAGTGACGAGAGCCTGCGTAAAGATCAACTTGCTGATCCTGAAATTAAGCCAATTCTAGAGCTGAAAGAGGAGTACAACAGGAAGCCCAGCTGGCAAGACATGGCCCATTACCATCCTACGACTAAACGTTATTGGGCTCTCTGGGATTCCTTACACTTGAAGAACGGCATCTTGTACCGAAAATGGGAGTCTGACGATGGAAAGACATGTAGATGGCAACTACTACTCCCTATATCTAGAATTTCTATGGTCCTTCAAGAACTGCATGGTAGTCCCACAGGAGGTCATTTTGGTGTAATGAAGACCCTGCAAAAGGTTCGAGAACGTTTCTACTGGAATAATGTTCGCAGTGATGTGGAGAAGTGGTGTCGAACTTGTGACACCTGTGTAGCACGTAAAGGTCCAAAGAGGCGCACCCGGGGACGATTGCAGCGTTATAATGTAGGAGCTCCTTTCGAACGAATTGCTCTAGATATCCTGGGTCCTCTTCCTAGAACATCTGATGGCAACAAGTACATCCTCGTTGTCATGGATTACTTCACCAAGTGGCCTGAAGCCTACGCCATTCCTAATCAAGAGGCGGTAACCGTAGCAGACATACTGGTTCAACACTGGATTTCCAGATACGGAGTTCCTCTTCAAATCCATTCTGATCAAGGAAGAAACTTCGATTCGGCTGTGTTTAAGGAAATGTGTGGACTACTCGGCATGGACAAAACTCGAACTACACCTCTACATCCGCAATCGGACGGCATGGTGGAGCGGTTCAATCGTACCATCCTAAATAGCCTCTCCCTCCTGGTGTCTAAAGATCAACAGGACTGGGACAAGAAATTGCCTCTTTTCCTGCTTTCCTACAGGAGTGCCACTCATGAGGCCACTGGTTACTCCCCTTCTCAAATGCTCTTGCGTCGTGATCTTCGTCTGCCTGCGGATCTTTTGTTTGGCCGTACTCCTGATGCTCCTTCATCGCCTGAGGAATATGTCGATGAACTCCAGGCGCGGATTGAGGAGATTCATTGTCTAGCGAGGAACCGAATTGGACTGGCAATGGAAAAGATGAAGACACGGTACGACACAAAGGCAATAGGACATGCGTTCAACGAAGGTGACAAAGTTTGGTTGTGGAATCCGATACGTCGTAAGGGACTGTCGCCAAAATTACAAAGAAACTGGGACGGTCCTTACACAGTCGTCAACAGGCTGAATGACGTCGTTGTCCGCATACAAAAATCGCCACACGCCAAACCCAAGGTCGTACACTATAACCGGCTAGCCCCTTATTTTGGCCAAAGTGATTAGAAATTCAAAACTGGAATTTCAGACCATGGTCATGAAAGTCACTTTTTGTAAATATGTAAATAGAAATTAGTTCTTATTTATGTATATTTTATTATTATTGTTATTATTTATTTATTTATTTGTTTATTTATTTTAAGTGTTTTCCTCTAACTCAAGGATTGCACTGCCCGGGACGTGCAGTCTTTGAGGAGGGGGTAGTGTTACGAATTTTGTAAATAGTTTATGTTTGTACTGTAAAATAATGTAAATAATCTTATTAAGCTCCATTTCTTTACTAATATTAGTTTTTGTTACATTGTCTCTGTTATCAAGCAAACTTGTCTATTATTTTGAGTGAATGTCTATGGCAGCTTTGCAAAATATTAGAGATATCGCCAAGTTGGCGTCACTTTTGGCGACTAATTTTGGTCGCCAAATTTGGCGATATATCGCCAAGTTGGCGACAAACTTTGCGATTGTTGGCGATGGTAACCCTTCCCTACTCTATGGTAATCCCCCTATTGATATACTGTTACATTGAATGTTGTTCCGTGGTTTTCCAGTTTTTTTCTAGAAGGTTGCAGAAATTTCCACCGCATGCGGCGAGACTATATATAGGAGAGCCGGATGCGAGCTGTTGTTATTATTTACCAGTCAGTCATTGAGTGAACAAGGCGTTTGTTAAGCCAGTTTGCTTGAGTTTCATTTATGTTGTTTTGAATGTTATTAAGTGTTGAGACGTTGTATAAAGAGTCTCTGGGATCTAAAGCTGTACTTATACGATAGATTTGAGCAGTTATATTTGAATATCCAGTAATATTTGTGAGTTTCGAAGACTCTGTTGTTCTGAAGATCTGTAAATAAATTATTTCCTACTTTTCTAAAAGACAAGAGTTTGAAGTTGTCTAACCATAGGATCAAAAGAACCCTATATATGCTGCAACAATATCTTATTTGCTTATTTTGATAATATGTATCAATCAAGGATATTAATTATAATTCCTGCTTTGCGACCAGCTTAGAAGCCCCCTGAAAAGTATTTTCGTAATGCGTATTTTTTCTTTGATTCAATGCATACAGATTTTAATCTTTTTTTTAAACACATTTTGACGCTGAATTCAAGCAGTTATATGTTTGAGCTAGATATAATTTCGAGCTTTTTCTGATGTAACGTAATCACACATAGTTAACCCTTTGACGGTTAAAGCACTTCTATTCATAAAATACTAAAATGATTGAATGACACCGGAATTTAAAAACAAATTTATTTCATAATATATAAATGGTTTTTTTACGTTCTTTGTAAAATTAAAATTTTCATTTAAAAATTCCGGTGTCAGTATGGCATTTCGCAATTCAAATTAAGTGGTATTCTGGGCGCGTATACGCGCTTATAACCACGAAAGGGTTAATTTATTCAGTTTGTTGCCAATCCCTTAATTCCTTATGTTACTAAAACTCGAATAAAAAATATGATTAAATATGCGTTTTACATCTGACAAGGTCTAAAACAGTTTTTAAAAGAATTCCAAGAAAAATATAATATGAAAAGAATTAATACATTTTTTGCCTACATGTACATTTATATATACTGTGTTCAACTGTGAACGGTGTTCAATTTCTAATTCTTAAACCGTTAATCATAAACATATAGTTCCAGATATAAAAATATTTTAAATAAGTTAAAGATGTATTTTTTAAATCATTTGGGCCAATAAAAAATTTTCTTTCAAATTACGTAATTTAATCATTCATTGACTTGTGCATATCAGGATCACATGCTGTCAGGAATTCGATCATGCACGCTCTAACATGATATCTGACATTCTTAATTTCGCCTTTTACACGTCAGTGAATCCGCCTGCAAAATAAAAACCATCATCAGATGACTAACATTTCAAATTTTATGTAAAATGTTCCATTTTGTTCTGTTAATATTGTAGTTACGGACGTGAAAGCAAAACTGTTTGAGCAACCCTCGTATAAATAACCGTCAAATATCAATTAAATATAGTCGAAAGTGAAAATAACACAACATAAATTTATAACACATTTTCATTCCAACATAATAAAGCAAAAACTGAAAGTATGGGTAAAAATAAAAATAGATTTAAAAAAAAAACATGGAAAAGCAACAGATCTTAAAATGTAATGATTTTAATCAATCTGAAACATAATTGATAAAAATTAACTGTGTATGTATTGTTACGATGACTACTTTCAGTTGAAGTGCAGATACACAAAAAATTAACCCTTCTAATACTTCAAGCATACAGAGTGTCTCAGAATTTCGTGTACAAACTTTGAGGGGTGGTAGAGAACATCGTAGGGAACCACAATTACATAGAAAAGCATGGGCGGAATCGTCTTGTTAACCCTTTCACAGACAGCGGTTTGTATATGGAACTACAAAATTTTTAATACAAAATGAACATTGACACCAGAATGTGAATTTTAATATGAGTTTTCCAATTATTATGTATGTGAAATGTCTGGCTTTTCTTCTTTGCAAATACATTTTTCCGCAATTTCTGATGTCATTTTTTGTGTTTTTTGTCATTTTTTCATTGTGATTTTCCACATTTTAGAAATGGACGTGCTTTGTCCGTGAAAAGCTTAAAGAGACACAAAAACGCAGCTATTATACAATGCGGAAAGCAGTGTAGATAGCTTTATTACACAAAAAAGTACAAGAAAGGATCTAATTTTAAATAAAATTTAAAATTATGTTTCTTTAAAATCATAGTATCTTAGTAGCTATTAGAAATTGCTAAAATGTGGAAAAATATGAATGACATTAGAAATCGCGGAAAAATGCTTTTGCAAAGAAGAAAAAAAATACATTTCACATACATAATAGTTGGAAAAATCATAAAATTCTGTTGTCAATTTTCATTTTGTATTAAAATTTTTCTAGTTTCCTATACATTTTCACTGGCCTTGAAAGGGTTAACAAGACGTTTCCGCCCATGCTTTCCTGCGTAATTGTGGTTCCAAACGATGTTCTCTACCACTCCTCAAAGTTTGTACACGAAGTTTTGGGACACCCTGTATTGTTTACGAACCCTCGAAGCATGGCAAACTTTTCTGTACTCATCTGTCAAAAATTGGAGGCATGCATTTCAAAGTTCCATAACTCGATCCATTTTAGTACAAGATGAATTGGGCTATTTTGTCTTACTTGTGGCTAGTTCCATGGGTTTTGTAGTGTAAGTCACATTACCTTATAATTGCTTATAATTGCTATGTTTGCCACCGTTATTTTCGAAAAGTCTGCTTGGCCGTATTCAATTAATGAGAATGTGCCGATAAAATAAATCACATTTTTTTCGTACTAAAATACCGGTAGCCAAAAATCGTAGCCTGTGACAAGTACTCATGGAAATAGCCTTGTATGTTATATAGGAAATTTTGACTAAATTTTACTTATAGGACCGGGGGATCGTATAAAAATTTAAATTTATTAATATTTAAAGCTATATTTTTATTGACCTAAGTGATTTTAATTTTTTTAAACCTCGTTTAAATTTATTTTTGTAATTTTAACTATGTCAATGACTAAAAGCCAATCGTACAGTGATGAGGGTGGGCACCCTGTAAATTCATTGAAAGCTGTATTAAATAATAATCCCAAAAATCAAAATTGCAGATTTCAATTTTTATTTTTAAATCGTTTGTTTTTATATTCTGTAAATAATGCTTCAAATTTAAAGTTTTTTTTAAATTTGTCTACATCCTTTATGAAATATAATTATTTTGTTATAATTAATTTTAATTTAATTATTTTGTAATTTTGCTATTTATTCTAGTTTTTAAATTTATTTAAGAATGCATGTAAAGGTTTGTTTATGAACGTCAAAATGTTTTCAAGCAATCAAAATAGAGATAAAGATAGCTTATTTTCCTATTGTACACAATATAGGAGATTTAACAAACTAATTCTTCGCATTTCATAATAGCTAAACATTAACATTTAATTCTATGCATATTTATTTTGCGAGATTTCTCAAGCTACAAAATTTAAAAACTCAAATCTACCTTTTCGCAAAATCCTCACTAAATCAGTAATTTTAAAAACATGTTTTGCAATGATACTTTTAGAAAGAATGTCATAGTTCTTTTCGGGAGTAGAATTACATTATCAAAATTATCATAAGTTTTAGTTAAGTATTAGAATAAAATTTAATCTTTTCTTGCGTGAGATCTGGAAAAAAAATAAGTAGAATACATGACAGATAAGTATTTTTATACGCTTCAAAAAAGAAAATAAATGCAGAAATAAGGTTTTAGAAATAGCGCAAATCACGTATTTTTTTTTTAAGAATGGCATTATCAGGCTCACAAATACCAAATATGGTAATGTTATGCGTTTTTATTACAAACAATTTATAAAAATAATTCTGTATGATATCTGAAGGGACCATATGCTATTTTAAAGTTCATTAATCATTATTTTAAATGTAAATCTTTCTGTTTGGTTCTCAAACAGTTTATAAAGCAATTTATTTAACTTGTTTCAGACGTATGCAAAATCCAAATAAAACTAGGATTTAATGAACTTTTGGAAAATCCCGTATTTATAATGAAAGACCACGTTAAGAACGAGCACACATATATAAAAGATTTTTCCAGAAATCATTATTAAATCTTTTTTGTTTTAGTTTAAAGTATACATAATTTTGAGTATTATTTTTCAGTTGTATTATGAAAAAATTTTCGTGGCGCGTATAGTTTGGTCTATGATACGATATGAGTAACAGCAGGTGCCAACTCGTTATTTGGGCGCCACTATTACGTTATCGAGTTACGAGATGAAATCAGTTTAAAATTAAAGGTAAGATAAAGTATTTTAAGAATATTTTGGTCTGCCTGAGCATATTCTGGTACAAACCCTCGGCAGACTGAAATTTATAACATAAAATGGCGTTATGATGTACAATTCAAACCCTATAAACATAAACTTTCTCATTATATTGTAATATATATTACTTCGCCATCAACTTTCAAGATGAACTAATAGTTTAGAAAAAGATTATTAATAGTAAGTGAAAAAATGACTGAATTGACATAAATTGGTACAAAGCGGAATGAAAGAGGCGTCAAAACTCTATTTTGACAGTTCTATCACGTCATAGAGTTACGGCTTGTAATTTTCGAACATTCGAGAAACCAACTAGTACAATACAAATATTTCAGTCTGCCTCGTGATATCTTGGTACGGGACGAGCACAGCGAGGAGCCAATTCTCTATTTTGGCGGTATCATCACGTCATCGAATTACGGATTGAAAATCTGATGTAGGACAAGATTATTAAGAGTGGATTAAAGAACGATTGGTCTGCCTCGATATTTCTTGGTAAGATATGAATAACAGTCAGCGCCAACTCGTCATTTTGGCGGCACTATCACGTCATCGAATTACGAGACGAAACTGGTGCCAAATTAAAGGTAAAAAAAAGTATTTTAAGAATATTATGGTATGCCTGCGCATATCATGATACAAGCCTTCGACACACTGAAATTTATAACAAAAATGCGTCATAATGTACAATACAAATACTATAAACATAGTATTTTAGATTACATTGCTTCTCTCACCATCACGTGATGGTGGGGAGGTGGAATAGGTTCTTATTTCTGAGTCCAATTATATGAAAAGTCTATGATAAAATGCATATCAGCCTTTTCTTTATTAATGATGGGCAACATTATTCCATGCGTTCCCATCGCGATTGATAGTTGCATATTTGGATCAGCGGCTTCTATGTATTAATCGAGTCGAAATTTTGCATAAACCTTCAGATTCTTCCAAATGTCATATTGTATGCTATTAGGATTGCTATTATACAACAGGAGTAAAACTTTAATGTGCGCTTGGAACAATATTCTATATGCGGCAGCAGCTTTGCGTTTAATTTCCTGCCATGCATTCTTTGATAAAAGTTGTTTACTTGAATGTGTACTATCATTCCTAAAGTATTGCTTATCATTTATGAAACGCCCTGTATGTAAAAAGAATAAGTAATACACGTATTACAACTTTTAATGATTATAACAATAAAGTATTCCTAAGTTTCAATATGCATGATTTTAATAATAAATATTATCATCACTATTTTCGAGACACTCAGCTTTGCGATTCAACGAGCTTGAAACAATTTTTCATAATCGCAATGTAAAAATATTTCTCAAGGGATTATGAATATCTTCCTAAATAGCTGCAATGAATGAATGAATTCGGTATACATAAAAGAATAAACGGAACTCGACGTATTTTGGGCATCCCTGCATATGATATATTGAATTTACACAGAAGAAATGATATTCCTAAATTAATTTATAGTATCTAAAAACGCTTTTTTCATTCGAAAATGGTCTTCTAGCACTGATCGTTTATAGAGACTACTTAAACAGAATTTTTGTGTGCCTCTGTAAATAAACGATTAATACCATTCACACCTTATTCTAAAATGAGCATCTTGTTGTATATGTGAGAGATATAAATAAATTGCAACATATTTAAAATTATTTAACATCATTAACATGCACCGCAAACTATTTTGCCCGTAAAATCTCATACGGAATTGTTTTTACTATACCGTTAACGAATTTAATATTAGTTGGAAAAGCACTGCATTCGGAGAATTTTTCGAAATCCGGTTTTCAACGGATTTACACGATTTAGGAGTCAGAGAACCTGAAAAATATGTTTTATAAAATGTCTGTCTGTAAGTCAGTATGTGACAAACATTTTGTGGGCACCCTATCTCAATATGTAATGCACGAGATCGCACAAAACATTAGATTTTGACAGACCTTGATGTAAAATAGGTCTCATTAGTTTTTGGTGTATATCGCTCAACACGTGGCGCTAGTATGGTGCATTATTTACAATGGCTTTGATAGCCATATTTCAAGAACTAGTGGAGGTTTTTTTTTTATAAAACTTTACACTTAATTAGTATTTGATATAGCATGGTGCTGATTAAGTTTTGGTACAAATTGCCCATGGCGCTGCCATGGTGCATTATTCGTGGTTATCGCAATAGCTCTATCTCAAGAACTAATGCACGAAATTTTCTAAAACTTCAGATTCAGTTAGTTCCTGATATAGATTAGGGTTGTTTAGTTTGCGTAAATCGACCTACAAATGGCGCTGCAATGCTGCGCCATTTTTAGGTTTTCACAATTTTGAAATAAATGCATCTCAAGAACTAATGGATAGATTTTCAAAAAACTTCAGACTCAGTTAGTATTTGATAAAAAAATGATCCTGATTAATTTTTTTTTTGTATATCGCACAACATGTGAGCTGTTATAAAGATTTTTTAAGATTTTGCAAATAGCTCTATCTCAAAAAGTAATGCACAGATTTTCATCATTTTTCAGATTCACTTATAAGTTGACATAAATTGTTGCTGACTGGTTTAAACCACCTAATCAGTTTCGCTGCTATGCAGCATTTTTCAGGGTGCATTAACATGCATAATATAGAAGAAAGTTTAGGGATTGCCACATCTGGCTAATACTAAATACGCCAATGTAAACCTCGATAATATATATCAGTTGCAGACAACCAGTGTTTATCTTTTCAAGTTAAACCACGGACAAACAGACAAACAAACTGAATTCCTAACATTTTTAATCTATTTAGAAAGTATTAAAATAAAACTCGAATTAAAAAAAAATAACAAATTATGTATTACAAAATATGTTTTTGAATGTTAATAGAATATATCAAAACAAACATAAAATGCAATTACAAAAATACACATTTTTAGATGTTTTTTAATACGGAAAGCATATGATAGTTCACGCAATAATTTAACTGGATTTTTCTTTAATAAAAACTAACAAATGATAAAACAAAAATAAGTCGAACAGACATTTTTATTCAAAATAAGAATATTGCAGGAAAAAGTCTTTGAAATATTTTTTCTTAACTATTTTATTGATTGCACTTTTTCGATCTTAAAGAAAAAATATTATCCAATAAATTTGATTTCCAAACTACATCCATCATGTTAATCTCGCTGAATTTTTTATTAGATTAATGGTATAATTGTGAATTCATTAATCATGTTTTAAAAGCATTTATTGGAAGAATTTACAGTTTCCATTTTTCACCACGCTTATAATTGTTACAATAGTAAAAGATAATTTCTGTTGGTGATCTAAGTGTTTTAGGTTAGTTTTGTAAAAAGAACTTTTTGATTTTTGATATGTAATTAATTACATGAATTTTAAATTATTATATTTCTTTATATAAAGTTATTATTTATTCAACTGTCAGATGTACTGTTTTTATTCAATAAATTTGAAAAAAGCATATTGCGTCTTTGTGAATTGTAAACATTTGAGTTATATTGTACAGGGATTATAGATTGCATTGGATATTTACTGTATTGTATAGAATAATTTATGATAGTTTACACTTAAACTTACACTTTATATTTCTGATTTATTTACTGGCAGATCCGTTTGACGTTGATCGTCACCTCGATTTTTCCAAACAAATCACCATTAATTAAATCATTTCATGCTAAAATTTTAAGTACGAATCTTTCAAAATGGATTTTGGGACATTTCCTTTTTGCTTCAAATGTAATTTACCAACATGAATCTTTACTTAATCTTTTTTGTAAAAGTTATAAAGTTACATATATGTGGAATTCTTCTTAAAGTTCTTTCAAAATCATCATTAACTCAAAGACATGTAATGGAGTCTGACACCGTTTAAACTTTTAAAAAACTTATATATTCAAATATTAAATTATTTACAAAGGAAATATTTACAAAAATCTATTTACAATTTAAACAATCATAAACTCTAGTTAATTAATTACATCTTATGCGGGAAATCGTCTTAATTTTGAATTTTGATTTGAATTGACAGTGCTTTGAGGCCTATAGCTGTCGCCTCGATTGATCCATTATACACGGAACCAGAGACAATACAGAACAGTTTTTATTACAGATATCCATTACATATATTTATAACAATTCAAAGGGACAACACACCATCCATGCCCGTACCCGGATTCGAACCGGGAACCCGCAGAGTGGCAGCAGCTGCCGCTACCGACCACGCCACTGGGTCGGCATTCGTCTTAATCTTACATTCTTCTTACAACAAACCAAACAAAAACATTCCATCAAATGTTATCTTCAGTTCAGTTCTTTTCTGCGGCATTTCGTCTGGCTGCGTAGGAATTAGCTGCTG
This sequence comes from Maratus speculifer, assembly GCA_964019185.1. NCBI lineage: Eukaryota > Metazoa > Arthropoda > Arachnida > Araneae > Salticidae > Maratus > Maratus speculifer. Next base: position 652,790 of record OZ025301.1, on the reverse strand, counting down.
ATTGAATCGTCTGCCTTGCTGAGAGCCTCCGTTTCAGAGTAGCGATGCGTAGAAGATAATATGCAGGTCTAATAGTAGAGGGGACTTCCCACATATATGTATCTTTTAATCTTCAGTGATAAAACTGTCACAAGTTTTTACATACAATTCATACACATTTAAACTGGTAAGATTCGTTTCTTCAAAAATTAATTATTTTTTATATTTTATATAAAACGAAAATCAGACAATTAAGAAAATTCAAAGTATTATAAATCGGTAAGGTTAGGTCCTGCAAAAATATTTTTTGAATTGTTTGGTCTGTGAACAAGATCTTCTAAATATCACTTATATAATTAATTGACAGTAGTAAAAATAATAATTTACGTTGATTTTATATAAGCTATTTTAAATCTAGATATATATTGATTATGATGAAAAACAACTTTTAAACTTTAAAAAAATTAATACGGAATTAGTTTAAGAATTAGCTATTGGTCATCATGTGGTCGCACTCTACATATCAAAATATTGATTGTGATTAATAACGGCATTGCATGACAATAACAAATAGTTATAGACTTTTTTTTATTGCTTTATTAAATGTTTATAGTAACAAAAAAATTCTTTGAAATAATTAACTTTTGAAAAATTTTATTATTTTTTTAGCAATATCTGGTAATAGGAAATTTATACACATGCATTGCCAACATTTCGAATGTATTGTTTTCAAAGTGAGAATACTCCCAGTTATCAAGGCGGTAGTGTTGCCAATTTGCCTCTTTTAATTAAATAAACATAAGTTCAATCAGAAAAAATATTTTGTGTTATGATGTGATTAACAATTAGCTTTGTTCTATAAAAAATAAAATTTACTGTTTTATTTAAATTTATTATAGAATATTTATAATTTATATTTACTTATTGTGGAATATTAGCAGCTACGAGATTGTTATAAATTTTGTAGAGTATTACTAGACTTTGTTTACATTATTCTTACTCAATAATGACATACTTATATTTATTAATTTTAAGGTAATACAACCTAGTAATACTAAATAATAACTATTTTTCATAAGTTCTATCTAATGATAATTTACTATAATTAGTTCACTAATGTAGCTTTTGAATTTTGAAATGTTGGCGCTGTTGTCACAATGCACAATGCATCCATTCAGTTAATTTTATGCTTTACTCCAGACCTGTAATATATTTTCTATTCATTAGCCGACAAAAATTCAATATTTTGTAACTAGGCATTACAAATTATTGGAATATTTCCAACAATATTAGTCAAAAAAAACATTCTAATAGTTTATATCCGAAGATTTTGGAAATATAAATTCAGTTTCTTTTAATCAGTATATTTCCTCTTATTTATAAATAAAGTTTTATGTAAAAGACAATCACTTGCCAAAACTACTGAAAAAACTTCCGATTTTGTTTACAGAATTTCATTTCAATTTTGAAGAATAACACTTGCCAAATTGGGTTATTTTTTTCAGAAAATAACTTTTATATAAATTCACACTGCAATTGGTTTATTTATAAATATACATTACTTATTTTTATTCGAATAACAAAATTTCGTAATATTAGTTTTTTGGTTGTTTTGTGTGTTTCTATTCTTTTCCTTTTTTCTTTTTTTCTTTTTAAATAAGTTAAAAAATTCCTAGATTTATTAAATATAATGTTAAAGTAAAAAAAAAAAAAATCACACAGAAGATCCAAGATAGTCCACTTTAATTGAAAACTCATTTGAATAAAATATTGTGACAGAAAAACGCACAGAGAATTTCATTTAATATTCTTTTCAAATAACCATATCCTTCTAATTAATAAATCTATCTAGTACATTTATGTGTTTTAAATCTTTAAACCCTTAAAATCATGTTGTTACAAAATGCATAAGGCTGTCTGTCTGTATTTAGCACAAAGCGCTCTATTGTGGGTACTTTATTTTAAGAACTATTGAATGGAATTCAATAAATCTTTGGATTCAGTTTGCCCTTGATATAAAATGGTGCTAATTACTTTTTGTGTAAATCACTCAAGAGGTGGCACGGCCATACTGCCTTATTCATGACTATCGCAATAGAAATCAATCTCAAGAACTAAATCACGCATATTCATCAAACTTTAGATTCTGTTAGTCCATGTTATAAAGTAATTCTGTTTAAGTTTGGAGTAAATCACTCGAAAGTTGGCTCTTTTATTCATATCTCTTACGATTTTCACGATGTTTCTATCTCAAAAACTACCGCACGGATTTTCATTAAACCAGAGATTCAATTAGAACTTCACATAATTTGTCACTGATTAGATTTTAGTTTAAATCGCTTAACCGGTGATACTATTACACTTAATTTTTCAGGAAGTATTAACATTTATGAGATAGAGGAATGTTTTGGGCTTGCCATATTAGACTTGTTATTTTACGTGATTTTATTTATTTTCAGATAGCGTGATTTAGAAAATTTAGAGGTTTCTTTTATTTCGCAATAAGGAATGACCAAGCTGTAATACAAAATGTTTACCACGAACAAATACTCAATATGCAATAATATATTACATGTTATCCGCGATTAGGAAATGCATTTTTTCCCTAGTAATGTCATAAGCAAATATTTTCAAGATTTAGAAGAAACATTTGAAAAACGAAATTTCCTTCTCCGCCACTGACTTTCATAATTGGTTCAGAGTAATTTTTATAATGCATATTCATTCATATTTACTCACAGCGTATTAATAGAGAAATGGGGTGCATTTTTGCAAAATTTATACTTTTCTAAATGGGTAGAATTTATTGACTTCTGTCGATAGTATAAGAAAAATAACAATTTAAGGAATTTCCTCGAATTATGCATACACAATATAACACAAAAAAATCTTTTGAATTAATCAAAAAATCAGGGTTTTTGAAGCAGTAATCAAAATAGGAAAGTTCTAAAAAATAAATTAAAACTTTACATAAACTGGTGCAATGCAAATACAACACATTTGGTTGTCATTAAGTTAATTACTATAAATAAAAGGTGCAATCAATCATAATATTCAAAAAATCTATATTTTCTGCTGTAGTTCATTTCTTAATGATAAAGTCTGGAGGAAATTATTTTCCGTAATCGTAAATTAATTTCCTCCAGATCAATTGTTTTTTTCGGGATCAGACATTTATTATTCTCCCAACAATTGCTTGAAAAAATGCTTGCAGCGTTAATTGGTTTTGTAGTAAAGGCAAAAACACAAACTTATTTTGTATGAGATTCCCTTTAGTTTCAAAACAGGATATGATAGTGCTTATTTTATCAAAATTATAACTTAATGTAACTGCAAAAAATAAAAATTTTATTTAAAATTTTATGGTTTTTTGTTTGAAAAATAAGTATACATTTCTAATAAATTTGTTCAATTTAATTTGGATTTAACATAAATTTTGCAGGTTTGTTTGAATTATAAAAATAATTAAGGCGATGGTGGACTTAAAGATTTTATCCTTTCGTTTAAAAGTTCTATTAATTAAGTCTAATATTCAGCAAGTATTTTATAAGTGTATTCAGTTTTGAAATAAATTATGCAATTTTGCTATACAAAAAAAAATGACTTTAAAATAAAATAATACCTTCAAAATCTTTCAATAACTATAAATTTTTTTTAATTACTTAACAAATGATTATTTAAAAAAAAAATTCTGCTTCTTAAAATTAAGAACACTGTATATACATTTTTACAATTCATAAATTATTACTAAATCTACAACAATTTTTAATGCATGCTGTAGAATACTTCGACACTATTAAATGAGGGGGTTCACAACTAAGTCTAAAAAAATGAAATTGACCATTTATAATGTGCCTACAATCTGTTTTAAAAACTCCCACAGAAAGCCAAGTTAGTAAACAGATGTCATACACGAGAAAGTATGTTAAAAAATATTCACTATGGGACGATAATCAAATTGCATGCGCCCTCTAAATGAACTATCTTTTTTTTTTTTTTTTTAAATGGAATTTAGCTACTATAGTTGTAGATCTACGGCCTTCATAACAATAGGAATTGTACAGGGCTATATGAAAAAGATCATTTCTCAGCTATTTACATTAATTGCTATTTTTGCTTTACAAATATGTTATACGTTTTACAACTTATTTACTTTTCAAATTATTAAATGAAAACAAATGTTACAGTATTCTGAATATTTTGGAAAGAATTTCATCATCTAATGCTTGTCACTTGATTTTTAGGTCTTTTTTTCCTAACAAAGGCTCTGGTTCTATGTTATTCTATGTTATAATTTGGATTCTATGGCATTACCAAATTTATATTTCAATAACTTGTCTCCATTATATAAAGTTAATTTTTTAAACAATTAATTGTGTTTTTCAAATGACTAGAAATTAATGGTTTAAGAACATAATTTTACCAAATCATTATTTGTTTAATAACAATCTTTGTCAAATTTAATCGCGGTTCTCTGCAATTTATGAAGGCGTAGAATGCTGTTGAAGAATTGTGGTAAAAATAGAATTTGATGCATAATTTGTAATTTAAAATATTTAAATACAAAACATATATAAATAATGAATAGGAATTGACTTATTTTGTTCAACGTTTGTCGTTAAAAATGTATGGCTATAAAGATAAATTATTTCTCGGTTTTCATGTTGTGAAAAGGGTTTCGAATCAAAGATAAAAAATAAAAATAATATTTTTATAAAGCTATAATGCAAATGAATATTTCATTAAGATTTCGCAACCCCGAAACACCTTATGAGCTATAAAAATTGTAATGTTAAATATATAAACAAAGAATTATTTAAATTTAAAGACAATTATTTTAATCGTCCTAACATAAACGAACACATCATGTAAATCAAGCAACTTTTACTTAAAAACGAAAAGTTTATAATTGCCCGGAATGTTACATTTCCTACAAAGAAACAGTTTTTTGTTTATTAATTGCTAAATAATTTTCAAAAGGAGAGGTTTTCCTGCAATTTAGAGAGAAATAAAACACGCTGTCAACTCGATTTAATTGTAACTTCAAGAATTAATTAATATAACGAGTAAATTTTTGAATGATGTTTTTCTAGACAAAGAAGGTATTGGTTTAAGAGTATTGGAAATGCCCTGTGGTGCTACGTTAATTAAAGTAACTTTTGCTATAATTTAACAAAGATATGCACTTGAAATTATTTATAAGCATCCAATAAATATTTCTCAATCAGGTAAACGAATGAAACGTTTAGACAGTGATATGTTTAAATTGTATTCTTTTTAAAAATCTAAAATATTAACCATTATTAAGGGTACACAGTATTTTTTTTTTCAATTTTTAGGAATACCGTAATATATGTGGTGGCACAATACTTAATATTAAAATACTACTTAATTGAGAAAATTGGGAGAGCAGTGCAATTTACTGTAATTAAATTTTTTTAGAAAAAAAAATAAATTTTTTAAACATTTTTACTACTTTTATAAATACGAATATTTTTGCTTTGATTTTTTCTGCATTCATTAGAATAGTATATAAAACTGTGCATGGATTTTTATAGGGATTTTATATTTCATATGTTTTTTTTTTTTTTTTTCTCGTGCTTAGTAAAAAATGAAGGAAATGTAACAAACTCAACTTATGCTGTCAGAGGATATTACTTCAGAGAAGGTTTTCGTGTATCGTACATCATTCTATGTAGATTAGTTATGAAGTTAAGAAAGAAAGTACTTTTATTTTGTACGATAGGCATTACAACCATAATACAACCATTATGCATTTGTGTTTCATTTGGCGACAGCATATTAAGCTATCTTTGTTAAAGAATGGAAAAGTTTATGTTAATTTGAAATGAAAAAATACAAACATTCCAAAAAAGAAAACAAATCAAAATTATTATTGATTTTAATTCAAATACAAATAAGAAATAAATCAATTAGAAATAATATAAGATTAAAAATACTTAATTTAAATATGGAATCAATCTTTATCCGGTTTAAAAGAAACATTCTTTGTCATAGTCTATCCATTGAATCAATATTTGGCGATTAATCACTTTTTGCCAATATATTTGCCTCCGAAATAACATAAATTTACCTGAAATTAAAATTAAATAATATATAAATGATGCCATATTTATAACAGATTTTTTTAAGTATGTCAGATCTAATTACAAGAACTCGGATGTATTTTAAAAGATTATTTACATCATTGTATAGATTTGCAGTGTATATATAACGATGCATCTATTTTTTCAAACAAATTGAGATTTTTTTTTTCTATGTTTTCGGCTGCAAAGATTGCTATTTATAAATATTTATTAGCTGCGCAACTATACAGGGTGTCCCCTCTCAACGGTGGCCAATGGCTAATTTCTAAACCGTTGGTCATAGACATATAGTTCCAATTGCAAAAATGCTTTAAAAAAGGTAAAGAATTATTTTTTAAGCGATTTAGGTCAAAAAAATGTTTTACTAAAAAATTACGAAAATTAAATTTTTATACGATTCCCCGGTCCTATAAGTGATATTTAGAAAATTTTTACCACTACTCTAACAAGTAAGACAAAAAAGTCCCATTCTTCTGCGATCAAAATTGACCGAGTTATAGCTGTTCAAAGTTGAAGCATATTTTTTGCTGCAAAATAGGGGTCAGTCACAAATTTACTGGAAATAAAAATAAACACCAGATAAAAAATTTAACTTTTAAACATTGAGAGTAAAAAACATATTTACAATGTTGTTTCTGAATTTATGTTGACATTTACATGTTAAAGTAAAATATACAATTTGTGCTAAAAATATAAGTAAAAAAATAACAGAAATTTAGTTAAATTAAACTATGAAAAGCAACAGTAACAAATCGTTACAAAATGATACATATTTAAAGCTCTATTAGATTACTCAATCTAATAGAATTTGATGTAGTCCTATAAAATAAATAAATGGAATGCACCTAAAATCGTATTAATATTGCATGTTCATCGGGTTTAACGAAGTATGGGAATTGAACCTCAATCAGATATTTGGAAGTGAGTTAAAATTTGAATATAAGTTTTGAACTAGGAAAATTCACATACGAAAACTTTGAATAAAATAAAAGCTTGTCAAAATAACATACCTTTTTAAAATAAAATCACGAAAAGAATCAGCTTCATTTGCTTACAAAATAAAACATACGTAAAAATACAATTGAGAATATGAATTTCAAAACTCGACTTATCGCTATTTGATTTCTCTATCAGTCTATACAAACCTCCACTATTGTAACAATGCAATCTCAAAATTTATAATGAAAACCAATAGATGCATTTAAAGTTTTTTCGCTATTTCCCAAAATTTGATTTTTTCGATAAAGAGAATTTTGAAATTCATGTCTTCAGTTATTTTAATAACCAATCTAGAAGTTAATTAATTATAATTAACACTACCGTAAAACTTATACGGTGACAGCGCCTTCAGTTAAATCGCTCATTTAAAACATTTTGTAATTGAAACTATATGTCTGTGACAAACAGTTTAGGAAGTAGCCTTTGAACAGCGTTGGAAATCGACTCCCTTTATAATACTTTAAGCACTTAGTGTACGTTCCCTTAAAGCTATGTCGGACTCATCCGTTTTCAGCTATAGAAAAGTGGTTTAAGTCATGAAATTTAAAGTTTCATAACTCGGTCAATTTTAATGCTACATGAATGGGACCTTTTCTGTATTACTTGCTAGAGTGTTGAAAAAAATTTACTAAATATCACTTATAGGACCGGGGGACCGTATAAAAATTTAATTTTCGTAATTTTTTAGTAAAACATTTTTTTGACCAAAATCGCTTAAAAAACAATTCTTTGCCTTTTTTAAAGCATTTTTTCAATTGGAACTATATGTCTATGACCAACGGTTTAGAAATTAGCCATTGGCCACCGTTGAGAGGGGACACCCTGTATAGTATGCTATTATTGATTTAATAATAGATATGGCTATATTAATTTAGAAAAAATATGAACAGAGAGAACAACTGTTAATAATTTTTATTTAAATACAATAAAATAAAAATAATTTAAGGAACTTACGATTTTTCATACACTCTCAGAAATAAAACTCTCAATTTTAACGATACAGGAATCCTTGGGCTATATTTCGTCGTTTTTGACGATAATTTTGTATCAAAATCACATGACTTTTAACGAAACATAAACCCTCAAATATTTGACGAAACTGTTGTGTCAATCATGGCCAGATTCAATGCACTTTAAAGAAACAGTTGTGGTAAGTTGTTTGTCAAAGGACGCACTACTTATTCGCAATTCTTGCGATTTTAGCAAGTAGATATTTGGTTGTTTATGTCAGTCTTGTAATAATTTATTTTAAAACAGTACTTCTTAGCGCTTTTCAAAAAATACTGAAATATGGAAAGTTATTGTTTCTGAAATAGTTATTTTTTAGCTGTTAACATTTTTAGAAATGTTTATTTATTTATTGTTGCTGTTGATATTCGGTATGGTTTAATTCGGAAAGAACTAACTTGTTGTGTTATGCAAAATCGTTCTAAAAGAAAATTTGGTCACTTACATTTCAAAATTCTAGTATCTCTTCTATCCATCCAAGAAATAAATCAAATGAAAACGTACATAACTCATCCCTCTCCCTTTTATAAAGAGTAGTGTTAAAATCTTAGCTTTATCTTATAAATTATCTTATAGCATATAAAAAACTTCCCAATATGCACATCAAAATTCGTTATTTCAGAGCAATAAATTAACCAGGCCATATTTTGACCATTCATTGAGGAAAGAAAATTTCTCTAATAAATTATATTAACTAAGACATATTATAATTATTCGTTAACCAGAAGAAAACCATAACAATAAATTAGCCTTATTTATTAAAACTTAAAAGATATATAACAACATGGATAAAATTACAAACTACTTTAAAAAATATAAACACGCAGTCAAATCCATTATATCTCTTTCGAAACAGAATTATTCAAGGTCCCTACGGCGTAATGGATAAGACAGCGCGCTGTCATACCGAAGGTTGTTAGTTCGAATCCCCTCGATGACGCTTTTTTTCCCCACTGTCAAAAATTACGGGTGCTTCTAAATTTTTCGATAGATGGCATCACCAGCGCTGTTTTGACGAAACTTTTTAAGAAATTACTATCGTCAAATAAGCAAAGAAACTCATTTCGTCTTTCTGACGAAATATTCGCTCGGAGCATTTCCCAGGAAACGGTTTCGTCAAAAACGAAGAAAATTTCCTGAAATCTGAGTATTCATTTCTGAGAGTGTAGGGAGATTTATGAGCACAAATGTCATATACGCACCAGAGTAATCAATTGCCGCGATATATGGCGTTATTTTAACTGACATGCTAACCTGGATATTTTTGTTAACTTATTAATAATTATTTTAATTACTTTTATTTTCCTTCTTCTCAGAAGTCTCTCATAGTTACCACACATATATTTTACAAATATTTTCTATTATTTTAAAAAGGAGATAATAATAATAAAAAAAAAGTTTAGCTAATAATTATAGAACGAAACACTTTTATCATTTTAAAATTGAAAATATAAATAAATAAACAGTTTATTAGTAACTAAACAACAGAAGGTGGATTACCATGTGAGGCATAAAATCATCATGTTGTCGAAATCGCGCCAATGGGGTGTGCATATGACATCTGTGTCATACGTGTATTTTAAATGTGTGTAATGTGGATATTTTACAGCTATGCATTCTAAACGAAATAAGGGAATTATTTATATTTTAAAAGAGCTGAATACAATAAGAATGACAAACATGGAAACAATGTTTGGCAATGTATCACATACGCCTAAGCTAATATAAAAATATCGATTTTTGTTGCAATTTTTGTAACAACCTATATAAAGAATAATGAAAAAATATATTGGTAGACAAAAATGACTGTTATGAGGTACATTTATAATGTTAGAAATATTGCTAATATAGAATATTACGATACTATTCCTCAAGTCAAACAAAAATACCATCACAATGACAGACTTATTTCCATCTAGCTGTAACAACTGATCAAGAAATCAGCAACACTGGAAAAGTATAGTGTAGTTTTTAGGTGTAGTTTGTTACGTATGTATTAACTATAAAGGTAAAATTAAATAATCGACTCAACTGACGGTTGGCGCTAGTAAATTGGTGTTGTTTGGCATATAATGATTATTAAAAAAGACGGGTTAAATTGATCCGACTTATTCCATATCCGAGTCTACAAAAAATTGGTGTAATTTGGAAGATTTTTTTTTTTTTTGGATAAATTTTGATATTTTATTGTTACGTCAACACCATGCCAAAATATATATCATTTCTCTATTTATTTTAATTCGAATTTTTATTCAAATAGTTTTTATTGCAAACATTGTGTAGCTTGCTATTTATTGAACCCGCTTTTTTCTCTTTAATTATTATTTAACCATAAGAATGCAAAACTGTTAAATTTACGATTTTTTTAATCAATTTTTTTAAAGTTATAACTTAAATTTTTTCCTTATTCAAAAAATGTAAATGTTTACTGCAGTTTATTGCTGCTAAGAAACAATTACATTCTCAGGTCTGCTGTTTAAATGGAGCTTTTGAAAAATATTTTAATGTAGATATTTGTTTGTTCTGTTATTTTAATATATTATTTGTTTAATAAAATAGTACTCGATACTCCGTAATTTATAAGTGTAATATTTTTTAAAATGTTACTTTCACACCAACAGTGTTAATTTTTTTTAAATGTTTCGCTTGGCAACACTTTTATGCTTGGCGACAATGAAGTGATATAATGCAATCGTACCGAACTTTTAGATTGCAGTATCTATATTTTCATTCATAGCAATGGCACGGATAATACACAATAAAGCAACTGGTATATAGCTTAAAAATAGCAATGAGACGTCAAAATACCTTTTATTTAAATAATTTAAAAATTAAGTAGAGGGAAACTCTGTGATCGAAATACCATTCCAATTAGTTCAGTTTAGCGAGATTGCTTGGATAGAAATTTAAATACAGTTGTTGTAACCATGATCGTAACATGTTGTAACCAATATTCGTGCATTGAAAACTCTTAAAAATTACGTCATTTTATGTATATACGGTATTTATTCAGCATAGATAACGCAAAATAACATGCAGTTTTATAAATTTTGATGATCAATATTATTATGACGTTACATCTGTCTACTTCTACTTTACACATAAAATGCAAATTCATATTTCGGTAGTTGGTATTCTGAGTTCTGCTGAAAACATTTTCATGTAATTTGCACTGCCAGATAATACAGGGTGTCCGAGAAAGATCCGTACAACTTCAAAAATTTATTGAAAAATTAACAGTAGGGTAACAGCGAAACTAATTAGGACATTAGATAGAATAACTCAAAAAGTTTTTTTCTGCAGTATGTTTCTGACCATAGATGGCGCTACATGTCATGCAAAGGAATATTAAAGCATTTTAGTTATTTCAATGGCGGATCGCGTGAAGAAAGCTCAATGTGTTGCGTGGTTTATCGAAACAAAATCCGATGCGCAAACACAACGGAATTATCGAACGACGTATGGGGAATCGCCACCATCTCGGTCAAGCATTCGTGTGTGGTCCCATTGCATGGCCACCCCGGTCTCCTGACCTAACACCACTGGATTTTTTCTTTTGGGGTTATGTTAAAGATACTGTATACCGAATGCAAGTTAACAGTCTCGAAGAATTAAAGCAAAACATCCAAACAGCTGTAGCTACTGTTGATGTTAGCATGCTGAAACGGTCGTGGATGGAATTGGAATATCGTCTTGATACTGTTCGTGCTACGAAAGGGTCTCATGTAGAAATTTCCTAAGGAAATAACTTAAGTTATAGGAAAAAAAACTTTTTGAGTTATTCTATCTAATGTACTAATTAGTTGCGCTGTAACCCTATTGTTTCTTTTTCAATAATTTTTTGAAGTTGTACGGATCTTTCTCGGACACCCTGTATTTTGGGGATAACATTTAGCATGTTTCGCATCGTTTTATATTACTTATGTATCGAATTATGGGAGAAATTTTTTAAATCAGGGGAACCCAATTATGGAATATTATTAATTTTTAAAAAGTCTACAACTCGTATTTTGGTGCAACTTGCACTGCAAATTAGATAATTTTTTTAGGGGTATTTTTAGTATATTTGTTATTGCTCTTCAATGATCAGTTACACTCTCAAAAAAATTTCCGTCTTTTTACAGAAAATGTACTGGCAGCACTGCTGCCAGAATTTGTCTGTATATTGACGACTTTCCGTTTATTTTTTTCTCCGTCAAAAGAGGAAAAATATCCGTCACTTGAAAAAAGTTTGGAAAAATCAATGCGGAAGAGGTGGGAATCGAACCAAGGACCCCAGGATTACAAGACCAACGCGCATCCACGGCGCCACGAATGCTTGTGAAGTTCTTGCTTTAAATAGAAGTGTTCATTTCATATGGGTGTGGTTTAGTGTATTTCGCTAAAAAGCTTTTAATTTTGCAGTTAATCTCGGAAAGACTTCATCTTTAATGAAACTGTGGCTGGTTTTTTTTTACATTTAGTATTAATATAGTATAAAAATGTGAATTTTAAATATATTACGTAGATTGTCAGAGAAAAAACATGAATGTTTTATTTTTATTCGATAAGATTTTTTTTTAATAATATCAATTTTTTTTTTTGCATTTTATTTTTTAATTAAAATATTTTTTAAATGTCTTCACTTAAAGTATATTTTATATGCGAATATTTATCATAGAAATAACTTAGTATATTGAGCTTTATTCAACTTATCCAACTTTGAATAACAGATTGTGAGAATTTTTGAACGAATAAAGAAAGTAATTGTTATTTATTTTTAAATTCAAAACATTTTTGTCTTTTAAAACTAAATTAAACATTTAAATCGATAGAATATTTTTGTTTTTCATTTTAAAAATAAATTCGAATTTATTACTAACAGACCCAATGCGAATGCGTGCTAGATATAAACGGAAACGTTTCCTCATTTTTCGACTTTCGGAATGAACTCACAGAACAAATACGTCTTTTGGGAAAACAGAAGTTATTTGTGAAAAAATAACGATAACTTAGTGTATATTGACGAATTTTTCTGACAGTGTATAACGTTAGACAATTATGTTGGAGTAAATTTCGATAATCACTTGAAAACGATTTTGAGAAATAGGTTTTTATAAAAATTACTAATGGACGGATTTTGATGAGACTTACATTTAATATAAAACATCACTTTAAAATATCAATTTATTTTTAAATGCTATAGTGATTTATTAAAAATAACACAAATATCTTATAGTTTTACATGTTTCATTGCTCTTACGGCAAATTTTTTAAAAACACATAAATGATTTATAATAAATCATTTATGTGGGTTATTTTTAATAGATCACTATAGCATTTAAAAATAAATTGAGACTTACATTCTTAGTTAGATGAATTTTCAGAATAATTTCTGTAAACTGCATATGTTTGTGTCGTTCTATAATAATACTAACTGTTAAAAAATTAAAGATCCATCTGGAAGAGAAAACCAGCGTAAGTGGGCGACACGAAATCTGCTAGTAATAAGATGAATTTATATAGTTCGTTAACTTAAAAAATAAATAATCAAAATATATATTCTGTAATCAGTTGTAAAACACCAAATAATATAAACATAACAATGTACTTTTTTCTGTTAAAAAGGATGAAAGAAATCTTTACAGGAAATAAAATAATGTCTGCGAAAACTAAACTAATTCATTAAAAACAATCCATTATTTTTGAGCCGTTATTTCTTATTTTTATCACTAAGTATATTACATGTAAAAAAATTATTTTTTTATGACTAGTGGATTTTTACACTCAGAGTGGTTTTTTTTTTCATTTTTCAACATGGTTTAAGTATTTATGAATTCGATTTGTTTGACCATCTGTCCGTATTCTAAATAACTAATAGTTTCGGTTGCAGTTATTATACATGTCATTGATATTTACATTGGCGTGTTTGGTATTCTAAATGAAGTGTGTAACATTGCGTGATGAAAAAATGCCGTTATATTATCGAACTATCAAAAAAATGTTTTTTAATGCATTTAAATATTATTAAAAAATTTAAAAATATTGAAATTGGTATACATCATTGAAATGCTCTGCAAGATGTTCATTATAGGTTCCATTGCGTGTATATACCATACGTGTGTGCATAATATTAATTGATAATTTAGGGAGACCTATAAAGTTTTTCGGTTACATTCTGGTTGTGTTTTTCAATTGTGGAACATATTTAAATTTAACAATTTCTTTTTATTCTATAGATCTTTATGCAGGCTTGCGCAAAAGAATTTGAATTGAATTCTGTTTATTGAGGGAAATAACTGAAAGGGAATTCTCAACTGTGTTTCTAAACCAGGCTAAATTTTGACATAGCAAGCGCCATATACGGTGTTTTTACAAAGTAGTTCGGATAGTTTTCAAAAAACGAAAGCCAATTGCTGAAATTGATGTTTGTATTGTTACACATTTTCAATTTTTTAACGTTTCCAACATCTTTACTTTAATTAAGAGTTAGGTTTTTTTTTCCAGTACATTCAAAATATTTTAGGAAATGTTTGATATTTGTTCGTTGACGCATGAGTTTCCTTTTGTGTTTTCTTTTAAATAAAACTCTTAGAGAATTAAAAAAAATACTTAGACTAGTTAATCAAAAAATAATATTTACATAAATGTGCACAAAGTCCCTTATATAAGTAGCATACGTCACTAAAAACATTTATACATTTTAGTTTTACATGAGTTTTCTTTTTTCTTCTTTTAAAAACTATTCTTAGTGAATTAAAAAATATTTAGATTATTAAAAATATTACATACATGAATACTACATACATAAGAATATTACATACAATATTACATTAATATTTACATACATGTGTACGAAGTGTCTGATATAAGTACTGTACGTTACTAAAAACATTTATACATTTTAGTTTTACTACTATGATGGCAAAGTTTTGTAATACAACCATGTATTCTAAGTGAAATCTATAGGAACAGATATTACAAGAAAGCTAAGCATATGTATGTAATAAATTGAACTAAAATTCATAAAAGAAATAACTTTCAATGTATAACAAGATCCGCCTATCTATATTTGTCTTTCAATACATCCTTGAGATTTATTCCAAAGTTCTGATTTCTGTAGCATATATATGTTCGCATGAAACAAAGAATTACGCTTTACAATTCAATGCACCTGCATAAATCTGTATTTCACTTTCTCAGACGAAAGTTTCTTAGTTTAAGAAATAAGATTTAACGAAAATATTCTTTCTCTCAAATAAAAGAAAATAAATAATTTAATTTAATAAATAAGTAAATTAAAATAAAGGTTTTACTTACCCATCATACGTAGTATAGGGTAAGTCTTGCAATCGTTTTGAAAATCGAAAAAAATTTTTTGACGGATTTACACGTTTTAGATAGTGGAGATTCCGAAACACATATTTTTAGAAAAAAATTTTTGCCGTCCGTCTGTCTGTCTGTCTGTCTGTCTGTCTGTAAACGCTCTATCTCCCGAACAAATTGAGATAGAGACTTGAAATTTTGTATGTAGTTAGTATGTAAGAATGGGACGAACCCTATTTAATATCAGCAACCTCGATTATCCGGAATTATTTTTTTCGGACTCTCGAAAAATTCGTTCTGATGAAAGGTATATAAAAATTTTCGATTTTTTTGTTCTAAGGCATGGACGTAAAAGGCAATAAAATAACACACATTTTGCATATAAAACGAAGTCGATCGGATTATGAGTTGCCGAGATATTTGTAATCTTGTTTTCCACATTCTTCGATTTTTCATGACCCTGTATTTCATTCAAATTTCAATTCAGAAGTATATATTAATTGGAAATGAGACGCTTAATCCGACGCAGTTAATTGTTAGTCAATAGGATTTTTATTTTTGGAGTTATAAGGATGTTTCTTTTACGCAGTTCGGTACTACTTGAGTAGTTTGGCGTTTTATATAATTTGTCGAAAATGGTACATCAGCAGTTCTTTAATATAGCATTACTATGTACATTAACAATATTTAAATTTTATTTTTGAATTGCAATGCATTGTATAAATAGTTTCACTTGTTTTAGTTTCATATACATATCCGTGATGGGCAAGTATTACGGTGGCCCCCAACGACTAGTTTTCTTGAGAATACTTCTTTCGCAATACGTGAGTAAAACATACGATGTATTAGTAAATAAAGATAATAAAGTTAATGATTATATTTAACCTATTTTAATTTAAGAAATAATAAAATTTGTGCACTTTTAGAAAAAAAACAAATGTTTTCAGACAAAGTGTCTTTGATCACGAAATAAATAAGATTGATAAAAAAAATAATTAAAAATTATTTAAAAATACTTTCTCACTCAAATAATAATAATAATAACAATAATAATAACATCCATAACAGTAACAGAAGATTAGCTATTGTACTAAGTATATTTTTGAAGAACCAAAGTAAATTTATCTGTTTAATCTTTTTAGTATTTAATTGATAGTTAACTTTCTCAAAACCTTATTTTTTTAATGTTAAAATGATATAATCTCTTGTTATACTTATGATGCAAATGAACAATATTGACAGCGTTTATCAAAGCTAATCCCTGTTTTATACAACCGTGTGGCTATGGGGATGAATGGGACTGTCACATTCATCCCCAGGGCTATTCCATAATAGAAAAAATTATATTTTTTTATTACCTAGAAACCAGATGTTAAGAGCCCACAATAGTCACAGAAAAAGTACTCAAAAAGACCCGGATGATCATGTAAAGTCTATGGGAGCGTTCTTTTCGAATATCTCGCTCCAATTTTAATATTTTTGCATGATTTTTTTTGCACAAGATAGCTGAGGGCGATCCACAACCGGGCTAGTTTTTACTTTTTACATTCTTGTTTCAGATTTTCTTTAAAAAAATACTTTAACTTTCGAAACCGGTTTAAACCGGTTCTGAAACTGAAACTATCGTAATATAAAAAATATATAACCAAAATCGAAAAAGTAAAAACTAGCCCGGTAGTGGATCGCCCTCAGCTATCTTGTGCAAAAAAAAATCATGCAAAAATATTAAAATTGGAGCGAGATATTCGAAAAGAACGCTCCCATAGACTTTACATGATCATCCGGGTCTTTTTGAGTAATTTTTCTGTGACTATTGTGGGCTCTTAAGAGGAAAAAACGAGGCCACTGTCGTCTTCTAAACGATACACTTGTAAAACAATATTTAAAAAAAAAAAAAAAAAAAAAAAAAAAACAAGGATTAATAAGAAAAATGAAATGCCTGCCTTCAAGAAATATTTTTAGTTAAGGTATGGACAGTAGTGATGAATCTGACAATTTATCACTTCATGATAAATATGAAAGTGATTTGAACATGATTTCAAGTGATATGGACCACCAAGTTTGCAGCTTAGATAATATAATAGAAGACGACTTTTTCCTAACAAAGATATGTGGAAAAAAATATTTATCATTTCGTTGCTAGGTTTAAAAAAAATAATGATAATCTTCAAGTACAATTCTTGAGAAAAAGGGATAATAATTCCTTATTTCAATATACCGATCCATTAGAAATTTATTTTGTTAATCTGGAGGTTTTGTTAATCTGTTATGAAACTACCAAAGTCTAGACTTCTGGGAACTGCCAGAACCAAAGCATTGTTGTCATTTGATATTAGCTTCAGTCAATATGTAGTAAAATAAAATGTATCACTCAGTTTTCAAAAAAAAATGTTTGGAATAATATTTTTTTACCTGTCCCATTCATCCCCACTATATGGATGAATGAGACAGTATGCATGCATGTTTAAAAAAATTATTGAAAATTTAAAAAACAATTGTTTATTGAAATTAGTATGTCAATAAGTTGCTAAATGCTGAAGTATTAAGTAATATTTTTTAAATTAACAACTGTATACAACTTAAGTTATTAGTAGAAATGTAAAAATTGTCCCATTCATCCCCACTCTCCGTTATTCAAAATTGAAAAAAATAAAAGATCTCCCTTGAGGTTAAAGCCTTAATACTGAGGAGTTTTTTATATGAAATATTTGAAATGTCCTCTCTTCTTTTATGAAATCACCCGTATGTCATTCATATGAAAACACTCTTTGAAATGCAGCTCATCTTTTTTAAACATCCTGAAAGTCAAAAGAAAATATTAAATAAATAAGATGAGATTGATCTCGAAAAATGAATTCTGCAGTTCTTTGCTAAAGCAAATATGAAACTAGTCAATTTTGTTTTATTTTGTAGCACGTGTTGTTTACAAATGAAATCGAATTGTTCATGGAATCGGAAAGAACAATAAAAATATATTCAATGTTTTTCTCCGAGACATGGAATCTTGTGTTTTCATTTGTTTTGGATAAAATAAAAGGGTTTAAACACGGATCAGTAAAAGTGAAGATCTCAAAGTAATAATGTTTATTAATATATTTTTCTATCAGCAGTTTCAAGATAAGAAAGAGTTTGAAAAGAATAGAAGTTCTATATTTCATACTAAAATTAATACAATAATTAGAATAATTAATACAGGGACAAGAAATAAAACTGAGCGTCAAGAATAGGTTATGGAACATTATACAACGCACTTAGAATATTACAATGAAACGCACTTAATAATGTACGATTCAATATACGATAAGATATATACGTAAGCAAGTTGAAGAAAATGAATAAAATGTTGAAAAATTAACTTCGACAATTGCTATGCACAGTTGGATAAAAAATTAAATTTTTTTGTAAACTTCTGTATATGCTCCATAGACTCCATTAAAAATTTAGCTCAGTTAGGAAAAAGTGTTGGCAATTCAACTACGGTAATTTACAGTAAAAAACGAAAATGTATCCGCATTTTTTTGTACATTTCTGTATATTTTTCATTTAGTTTATACACAACAAGTAATATGCAAAAAATGTTGAATTTTAAAACGCATTCTTCTTGTGGTGCATCTCAGTAAGTATCAGTTTCAATATGCTTAAAATAATTGAAATTATCTTTAATATATTATTAACAACTAACTAAAGTATTCGGTGTTTTCGGGAATTTTAAGGATGTTTGTTTTGAAAAACCAATTTCAGAACGGAACATAGAGTGTAAACTAAACAATAAAAAACAGCAGTCGAATTGTGATAGACGTTAATCAGATGAAAACCCAATGTAAAAGTACACAGTTTTATGAAACATAAGCAAAAAATGCATCTATAGAGGAGCTTTTTAGCATTTTCCTTCAAAGTTAAAAAGTGCTTATGCATTTTTTCTCTTCTCTATCCATCTGTCCACGCTCTAACTCCCGTAAATAGACTCAGATTTTCATGCAATAGATAACGATTACTTAAGGTCACCAAAGAATATTTGGTATTGCATAGGAAGCAGGGCTGCGGAGTCGGTGGGAAAAATCGCCGACTCCAACTCCGACTCCGACTCCGGAAATTTTAACGACTTCGACTCCGACTCCGACTCCAACTCCGACTCCGGAAATTTTAACGACTCCGACTCCTGGCTAGCTAATGTATTAGTGTTGTTGTTGGTAAAAATTATGAGGGAACGAAAGAAATATAAGACAAAAATATCACAATTAATCCAGTTCTTAAAACTTTAGTAAAAAAACGAAAAAAAATGTTTTTCGTTTTACAAATTCTTTAATTTCACGTCCCACTATAACCTGAATAATCAAAGTACTTAAATCTAAAAGAAAAAACAAAACGGAAATTTTATTATTTCGGATCCGTAAACTGGAAATAGGGGGAATCTGTACAATTCTGATATTAATTAGTGTTCTTCAGAGCAGAAAAATTTCGATGGAAAGAAGAAAAAAAAAAACTAGTCAGATGTGTTAATCTTCAAACTTTCTTCTGTATCATGCATGTAATACTTCTTGAAAAATGCAGTATAGCAGCGCCACCGCTTAGATGATTTACACCAAAATCTAGTCAACAATTTCTATTAACTTCTAACTGAATTTCAATTTTAATGAAAATCAGTTCATTAATTACTGAGATAGGGTTATCGCGGATATCTTAAAATTCTCCATAACAGCACTACCTGTTGGGTGATGTACATCAAAAACGAATCAGGATCAATTTCTGTCAGATACTAACTGAATCTACAGTTTGATTAAAATCCATATATTAGTGCTTGAGCAACAGCAATTGCTAAATAGTGAAAATTCAGCAGAGCAGCGCCACCTGTATTGCGATTTAAACCAAACACTAAACTACACTAAACTAGATTAGGAACTATCAAATACAAAGTTTGATGAAAATTCGAGCATTTGTTTTTGAGAAAGTGCAATTGCAATAATCATGAAAAATGAAGCATAGCAGCGACACCTGTTCAGCAATTTGCTCAAAACGTTTACAACACCTAATTACATCAATATATCAATTATATCAATAATTAGAAGTTTGATAAAAATCCGTGCTTTAATTCTTAAGATATAGCTACTGTGGAAATTGTGAATAATGCAGCATAGTAATGCTACCTGTCGAGTGATATACACCAAAAATTAATCAGCTCCAGCGATGAGGGTCTAATAGAATCTAAAGTTTTGTGAAATTCCATTGATTAGTTCTTGAGATAGAGCGCTCCAAAATTTTTGTCGCATACAGACTCAGGAAGTGACAGAGTCACAGATATACTGACAGACAAAACTATCAAATTGTGTTCAGGATCTTCTAAAATGTATAAATCCATCGAAAACCGGAGGTCGAAATAATTTACAAATCCAATACTTTAATTTTGTAAAGATAGAAGAAAAAAAATATTGAAGGTGAAAATTTTACAAGTTCGGAAATAATCCGAGATCTACTAGAGATTTTAATTAAAAATTGCTTTCATCTACTGTGTATACGCTGTGCAATATATTGGGAATATTTAATTGCGTAGTCCGATATAATCCAAAAATAACAATAATAATTCCTTCCATCGATTTATAATTTCATATAATTTGTTTAATTTCACTTTAAATGTCTAAGAAAAAAAAGCCGGAGTCGGAGTCGGAGTCGGCTTGATTTTTAGCGACTCCGACTCCGACTCCTTTGCTCAGAAATAGGTCCGACTCCGACTCCGACTCCACGACTCCGACTCCGACTCCGCAGCCCTGATAGGAAGTATAGACGATTAATGGTTCATTTACAGGTACACGCAAAAGAATTCGATTACATTATGGTATAGAGAAAAAAATCGTTTTGGAGAATATTTCAGTGAACTCACGCTATTTCAAATATATTGAAAGCGATATAAATCAATGAATTTCACTACGAGCACGTTAAAACAGAGCATTCATAGCATGTTTTTAAATTTACAGGGACACATAAAGGAAATCGGTTACAGTACTGTCTTTGCGTAATAATTACTGGATATTATGTTTTAAAATTCGGTATGCGCTTTAAAATTTAATTAGTTTTTTGCATGTAACTCTTTTTATATAAATTCTATATACTGTAAAAAAACGGACTAGTACTGGAAATACTACTGGTAATCTAGACGCCAGTACAATTTACTGTTTTTTAACGGTAAAATTTTTGTAAATTCCAGAAAATTTTCAGTATTTTCCTGGAATTTACGGGAATTTTTCCGTTAAAAAACAGTTTATTGTATAATCGTACCGATTTCCAGTAGTATTTCCGTAAAATTGTTCTTTTTTCTTTACTGTATACCTCATATACAGGGCTGCACAAAAGTATTCGCATGCTATTGTCCTTATTAGAGGATATTGCTAAAGGGAAATTTTCTGAAATATATATATCTCTTAAATGAACCAAATTTTGGAATACATGTTGATAATAAATACAAATATCTATATCATATACAAGACTGCTAAAAAATTTGGAGAATTTTCCATTTGTAGATGGGAACCGCTGAAATTCGGTTTTGAAATGCATTATATATTTCCATAGAAAGATAGTATGAGACATAATATTTAAAAAATTTTAAACGGTGCGATTTTGTTACATTATTCTAAATGTGCTGGAAAGTAATTCATAATCTATGCATAACGCAATATTTTTCTTCTTTGTTTTTAAATATAACAAATTATTTGAAAAATTTATTTCTATAAAACACATCCGCAGTAGAGGTTTTTCTCTACTAGAGAGCAGAAAAATGATTACTAGCTTCTTACTATTGCACTCGATGGCCTTAAGAAATAAAAGAATTAAAATCTATAGAGATAGAAATTAGAATTGTCACTGTATTTTAATAGTATTGTAATTAGAAGAACAGGATTATTTATACTGTGGTAATCTAAATAAATTTTATTAGGTCAAAGCACCCTTCGAAAAACAATTTTATGCTTCAATGATTAAAGATATGATTAATGTATAAGATTATAAAAAAAGAAAATTGTAGTCATTATGTAGGCAGTAGTAAAGAATATGGTAAAAATCTCCCGGAAAAACACACAAAATAGAAGAAAAATGATCCCGAAAGATTAAATATCCGTTTGAAAATTGAAAAGTGGAAAGAAGCCAAATGGGCAGAAAAGGTTTGGGGAATTCTTTTCTGATGAGATATTAAATACTGAACAATAGATGATGCTAAGAATTATACAGAGTATTTACGATATGGCAATTTTTTTCTTTTTTATCGAGTAAAAGCTCTTCTTTTAAAAGAAAGCATTTTAAACGATAAAAAATAGAAAAAAAAATGAGTAGTTTATAAATAATATTTCGAAATTTGATACTTTCCTACGGTTATGAATTCATAGATTGGCAATGCGAAATTCTGGAATTTTATTTTTAGTTCTATTTTTTACCATAAATTGTGCAATTCGATTTCCCAGTCGTTGATTTGAAAAATGGGACAAATCCATTTTGTTAATATCTTGATAAGGAATGGTTTGGAAAGTTGGGTGGCTTTAAAAACCCATCAGACACATTTTATATATTTCCTTTATCTATTGTTGCGATCAGAAACTATTGGATTCGTGAAAAAATTCGACTGCCGGTTTGCGACGTACTGATACGTTTTAGAAGATACTGAAATATGTGACAAACCGTTTGTAAACGTTCTACCTCAAGATCTTATGCATGGAACTTAACAAAATTTTAGATTCATTTGCACCTTTATATAAATAGGTACTGATTACATTTGGTGTATATGGAACAACAGTTGGCTCTGCTTTACTTAGTTTTTACGATATTCCGTAATAAAATTGGGTCGTTATCTATTTTTAAAGGTTCTTTTCCACTTTACAAACCAATATATTTCAAATATGTTTAAGCCGGAATGATTCGAAAGAAAAAACTTTATATGCCTAAAATTATAAATCCTTATAAATGATTTCAAAATCTTTCTGCTTCAAATATATTTCCGCTTTACGCAGAATGAGCCTCATGCACACTTTACAGCCTTTATAGGTTTGTGTATGAGTATGTAAATTTTACATTTATCTTCATGCAAGTATTTCGATATGATACTTCTACAGGGTTAGCACAAGTCAATGCACGAAATTTCAAAGTTTATATTTTCAAAACTATTACACATACTAAGTAAAGATTTTTCTTCATTTTATAAAATGTAGAAAACACACACATTTCATTATGCACACACTTTATCATACAGATACAAAAAAAAAATATATTCTTTAATCTGGCTTATATTTTAAAAACTTCTTTGGAAATATTAGAAATAGAAAAATCTTATTTCTAATTTTAAAACTGCATAGTAATTTTATTTCACTTTAAATGTCATAAGCTTATTGTTCTGATCGACAGGGAATTTTACTAAACTAAATGCCACATATATGTGTTATGTGAAACATAATAAATAAGTTTACTTTTTAAACCATGCCAATGTTAAAGATACCTATTTATTTTAACGTCTCATATAAAATTTTTTTTTGTCCTGGTTGAAAAGGTTTTCTAACGAGTCAATGGAGATAAATTTCATGTTAGAAATATATTAGTATTGTTAAATTTATTACTACGTGTACAAGAAAATGTTTCGCCATTCTTTACTTTGGTAAGTACTTACGAAAATAATTTCCTATAGAATTCATTTTGTGTTTAAAGTAAAATCTTGGTAAAACGGCAAAAATATATTATAGTCCATGGGGAATTTATAAATTATTCCCCATGGAATATAACATTTTTTTTTACATACAGTTACTATAGATATATAATTACATTTTACGTGGAAAATTTTCAGTTACTTATTTTTTTCCTAAATGACTTACTTTTTAAATTATGATCAAAACTCTGTATTGGACTTAAAGTTAGATAGCTTATATTTTTGAATAAATGCATGAAAAACGATTAGAGTTTTGTATATATTTATTTTTCTCTTGATTTTTATTTTTAGACATAAAGTTGTCATCAATTTTTTTGTTGCATCGTATATAAAAGAAGGAATATTTTTCATATGATCATTTTCATCAAAAATCTAATAAAAAGAATATCGCCCAGTTAAACTGATGGCATTGAGCTCACAAGCTACGCATACTAATTGTACATTACAGCCTTGTATTTTCGTTAATACCGTTCGAAAAAAAAATTAAGAAGGGGAAAAAGCTCTCTCCTTTCTCCTTTTTTTATACTTAATCATTGAACCTTCTAAATTATCAAGGACATGCTTTATCATATAAAAAATCTATATCCAAAATTCAGAGCAAATCGGATAATTCTTAATAAAAACCCATTTAGCATTTATATAATTTAAGAGGAGTTATTCCAGTCTTTTATACTTAAACATTAAACTTCCCAAACTATTCAGAGATTTGAACGAAATCTGACAATTCTGCTTGAAAAATCCATTTATACAAGTTAAGGAGAGGGGCATTAGAATCCCCGTTCCCCCTGTTTATACTTATTCAATGAACACCTAATAACAGCCATGGACTCGCCTCATCAGAATCATCCTGTATCTAAATTTTGAACGAAAACTGTTAATTCTGCATGAAAATCCCGTTTATATCAATTAAGGGGAGGGGCATGAGCCCCCCGTTCCCCCTGTTTATACTTATTCAATGAATACCTAATAACAGTCACGGAATCGCTTCATCAGAATGATCCTATATCTAAATTTTGAACGAAAGCTGTTAATTCTGCATGAAAATCCCGTTTATATCAATTAAGGGGAGGGGCATGAGCCCCCCGTTCCCCCTCTTATACATATCGAATGAACTCCAAAAACTAATCAGGGAAGCGCCTTATCAGGATATACCTATATACAAAATTTCAAGTGGATCCGATATTTTTATCATGAGTTATCGCGTTACGCACGAACGAACATACGAACGTACATACAGAACGGACGGGCACATAAGCTCTCAGGCTATGATAGCCTGTGAGCTAAAAACTAATTAAATCCGATTTATATTTTAAAAATTGCTTGACGTGTATTTTTTATAAAAAAAAATATATTGTTACAAATAAAGAAAAGAAAAGCAATATTTGTCTTTCGGCGTATTAATATTCTGGAGTTATTTTACAAAAATCGCAGGGGATTTTATTCAACTAAATGCTATATATATGGGTTAGGTAAAAACCGTTATAATTTGTTTTACTCTTTTCAAAACATGCTAGTTTTCGAAATAACTTTTGACTTTAATGTCTACCTGTATAAAATCGTTTAAATTGCTTTGTTTCTATTTCAGGATGGGAACTATACTTGATGAAAATAAATTAAAAAAATTCTTCTCAAGCGCTTAAATCCTGTTTGCTTTTCTACGCAACTTCAATCAAATATTATTCAAATTCAATCAAATATTTTACTTTCGGAAAAAGAACTGAAGCGAAATAAAGTCTTTCTCATGGATACTAAACAAATATGCATTAAAAATAACTTTTAATGATTTATATATGATTCTATTTTAAACAAAAGAAATCTATAGTTTTGAAAACAATGCAGAAATGCTTGAATTACAAAATGGATTAATAATCCTGCTCGCAAGAAAAAACTAGTCGTTGGAGGCAACCGCAATACTTACCCATCATGGATATGCATAACATAATATATGAAAACATAACATATGTAAACAATTTATAAAATGCATTACAATTCCAAATTAAAATATAAACGTATATTTAAGTATTTTTAACACATCATCATGCTCTATTAATGAATTTCTGATGAACCAATTTCGATAAATTGTATGAAACGGCAAACTATTCTACTAGTCCTGAATTGCATAAAAGAAACATCCTTATAACTCTAAAAATAATTATCATATTCTCTAACGGTTTCTTGCATCGAATTAAATGTCTCATTTCCAATTAAAAGATGTCTTTGAATTGAAATTTGAATGAAATACAGGGTCATGAAAAATCAAAAAATGTGGAAAACAGGATTAGAAATATCTCGACAACTAATAATCCGATCGACTTCGCTTTTTATGCAAAATTTGTGTTAATTTATTGCCTTTTACGTCCACTGATTAAAATAAAAAAGTTCGAAAATTTTTATATACCTTTCTTCAGACCGAATTTTTCGAGGGTCCGAAAAAAATTATTCCGGATAATCGAGGTTACTGATATTAAATAGGCTTCGTCCCATTCTTACATACTAAGCACATACAAAATTTCAAGTCCCTATCTCAATTTGTTCGGGAGATAGAGCGGTTACAGACAGACAGACAGACACACAGACGGACAGACGGCAAAATTTTTTTTCTAAAAATATGTTTTTCGGAATCTCCAGTGTCCGAAACGTGTAAATCCGTCAAAAAAAATTTTCGATTTTCAAAACGATTGCAAGACTTACCCTATACTACGTATGATGGGTAAGTAAAAATAAATCATACCTTAAATAAGTATCTAAAGCAAATATTTACATCTAAAAAAAAGTATTCACTTTTATTTTTTAGAAATTTATTTAATGTAAAAAGTAACAAGGATTTTTTGTTAAATTCTGATGTGCATTATACTGAGTCATAAAACAAACCTATGCATAAGGTAATGTGCGTCATTTTGCGAATGCGACCCGATTTCACATTTATTGCATTTTTCGTTTTTATTTTTTATTTTTAATTCTAAGAATCGCAAACGCCATCGAATACCTAAGAAAATATACTTTAAAATGCCCTTTGTAAGAAAAAATCCATTCGAGATTTGGATGATAATAAAAAAAATAAGTTTCACATTCTTTAATAAAAGAAGGTCGAGTTAGATTGTTTAGTCACTATTGAAAAGAACAAACGTACCACTGATGTTATTTTGAATGTTGCAAAAGCTTACGATTGTATTAAGTTTTATTATATATTTTCTAGACTTCTAGATACCGCACATTTTTTATTTTTACACTATCATGTACTTTTGGACTTGGGAAAATGTACTTTCAAATACAAATTGTTTGGAAATTGAATCGCATTCTTTTCAAATTTAATAATTTTTTGCTGTTTTTAAATTTTTAAACCTTTATAATTTTCAAGCCTGAATTAGCTTTTCAAATGTATCTCTATCGGTGAATCAGTAAAAGAATAAAATATAAATAAATCACGAACTTAAGTCTTGTAATTGTTTCGTTAGCGTATACTATTCGAAAAAAAAAATTGTATAAATCGAAGAAATCGAAAAAGAAATTGTAATTGAAGAAATTGCAAATTCTTCGTCTGTCACGAGGACACTATTAATAATTACCAACAATTTAATTTGGTATTATTGCTATTTTTTTAGATAAATATGATTTTTAGCATCATTAATGGGCATTTTAAATTGTGTATATATATCATGGTGAATAACATGATATTGTGCAAGATTAATTGTACTAAAATCTATAAATCTTTGAGAGACTTTTTTTACCACAATATTCGACATTTGCTGATACTTTTTATCAATACACTAGCATACCCAGCCCGCTTCGCCGGGCTTAATTTGAAGGTTTATTTAATAATTTATGTGTATGGTACACTTCTCTCTCAGCTGGCGACGGATCCCCCGGTGACTCTCCCCGGACCATCGGCACTCCACGTGCGTCGGGTGAGCGTCAGAACAAACTTTCAGCATATACATATGGGTGGTTGTACTTGAATGCACAGACCTGCGCGTTTTTTTCTATCTTGCTTTTATACCTCTGGACCGAGTTGGCGCATTGCCAAGATTTGCTTCCTCTGGACCGAGTTGGCGCATTGCCAAGATTTGCTTCCTCTGGACCGAGTTGGCGCATTGCCAAGATTTGCTTTCCCCTGTGCCTCAATTAATTATCCTCGGAATTCCTTTTATTTATAGAGATTCTTTCATTTGCTTTTATAATAATCATTATATATATAATAGAAATGCTTTAAGGTTAGGAAGAACATTTAAAAAAGATCTCATTTACCGTTCTGCCTTTAGTGTATGCATAAAAAACGAACCGGAATCCACAGGAATAGGACAAAATAGATTTTTTATCTGCAAGATAAATTTATTAACGTTAAAATTTTGAACCAAAAACCGGATTCGGCGTGTAGGGAGACACTCTGTAAATGTAATAAAAATTAATAAATAATAAAATAAATAATAGAGTGAAAGTGGAATGCGTCCTAGCTTTTCCACACAAAAAATGCTTTTTAAGGTTTCATTCATCTGATGAAATTCTATTCGTTTTCCATCTGACTGACTTTCGCAAATTGGAAACTTCATATTTTTTGACAAATCATAAAATTAAAAAAAAAAAAGTCCATGATTTTAATTAAATTAATTTTCTCAATGTAATCCATTTATTTCCGTGACATAAATTTCAAAAGTGAACCATATATTTCAACGTTTTTCATGTAGAGATCATAGCTTGAATATGGTATATACTACGCTTAGTAAAGCATTTCGTTTTCAAATAGAAGGTTCTTAGTTCGAACCCTGGTGCTGGAATTTGAAAATTTCATTCTAAAATGAATTTAATTAAAAGAAATTTCGATTTTTTTGGGCTAATTTGAGGATTTATATATAATATACGCGAAACAAGAGAAAAAGATAAATATTGTATTTATAATATTTCGATACATTACTTTCACCTTTGGCAAATGTGATGCATTAAAATTATTTTTATTTTAACATCAAACATATTTAAAACTTCTACTTTCTTTTATCTATTAAAAACAAGTCTGAAGAATCGGTGCTACTGTTTAAGAACGATAGCTAAATATAATTAAAAGAAACGTTAATAGTAAATGCAAGGGAAATCATTCTATAAAAAATAAAATCTTTTAAAAAGGCAAAGAAACTTTATTGAAATGCTAAACATTTAAATTTATAAAAAACGATTCCTTTATAAAATAGTTTTAAAACGTCGATTGCTGTTATTATTATTTTTTTAAATCTTGCCTAATTTAAAAGACAAATCTTCTTTATATAAACTGCTTTAAAATTTAAGTGAATTTTAAATGTATTGTTTTGGTTGTTCACTTTCCCCTTAAAATGCATTCGCTTTATTTACATTTATTTCGGACAATGCAAAAGTTAATTTCGGTTACAGTTTAGAATACATTTAATCTATTTTTTAAAGAAGAAAAATGTCTGAGAGTATGTTTGTTGTCATTTGAAATTTTATTATTATGCTATATCTTATATCCATTGAAATGCAAATCAATGCGGTTTTATCTCTATTAAATACGAAAGCAGGCTTTCAATTGAAAGCTAATATTTTATTTTTTAAATGAAAATATGTGTTATAAAAACTTGCATTAATGCTATTTTTATTCCATTAAATTAAGGATCTAGTGCCTCATTTTTAAAGGAAAAAACACGAAACCAATCTCATAATGTTTGCGTTTTAAAGTAACTGACCAATCACATTGATTAAATTTTGGAAAATGTTTACATTTTTTCAGCTAATTCTTCCCATTCAAAAAGTCAATCCATCAAATATAGCAGGTTCTGCTACTACAAGATCCAGATATTAATACGCTAACTGTACGAGAACAAAAAGCCGGAAGATTGGCGCTAATGCTTGCATATTTCTTGCGCATGTGCAATGCACTCGGCGCCATTCTGAAGTAAGTGGTTCTCATGGAAAGGCGCATTAAAACGTAGCTCTTAAATTCCTGTTGTCGAAGTGAGAATGGAGCAAAGAACTAGCATTACATTTTGCTTAAAACTGGGCAAGACAGCTGCGGAAACCTACGAAATGTTAATACAAGTTTACGACGAGGACGCATTATCCTGCTCAAGAACTTTTGAATGGTTTAAACGCTTTCGGGACTCGCGCGAAAGCGTCGGAAATGATCCCCACACAGGTCGGCCGCAATCCGTATGCACACCGGAAGTAATTCGAAAAGTTCGCGATACGATGAAATATGATCGTCGATTGACTGTTCGAGTACTCACAAACAAATTGAACATGGACAAAGAGACAGTTCTGCAAATTTTGACGCAAGACCCAGACAAAATTAAGATTTCTTCCAGATTCGTTCACACATTGCGTTGCCTGTGAGATGATTCTTAGCCCAGTATGCTATCGTTGAGATGCAGCATCCACCATACTCTCCAGACCTAGCATCCGCAGACTTTTTCCTGTTTCCCAAGATAAAAAAAATCGCTGCAGGGAACAAGATTTCAGGATGCCGAAGCCATCAAGAAAACTGTAACGTCGTTATTAAAGAACATTCCAAAAGAGGCCTTTAAGAGTTCTTTCCGAAATTTGTACAGCCGAGCACAAACGTGCATTACGACTGATGGGAATTACTTTGAATCATATTAAATGGCTAAGTGTTTAACCTTTTTTTCTTCGGAGTTTGTATTACCCACATAGAGTAATCTGCACGTATAGTCAAAAGTAGCATTCGTAATAACTTATACTAGCTGCATAAGTTGAAAAAAGAGTTAAGCAAAAATAAAGATTTTCATTTAAAAAATAATTTGATTATTATTTTGAGACTATTTAAGTATAATTTGTACTTCTTTGTCATAGAGGAGCCCGAAAATAAATCATGAATTGTCGCTGATTTATCCCCAAATTGTCACATATTATATTCATATTTGGTGTAACATTTGGTTCAATTGTATGCATAATTTCGTACAATTTCCGATGGTACAATATTGAAAATGGCACACAAACTGCTACTACAACTCTCTTTAAGCTGAATATTTCAAAATTGAAGTAGGATCTGCTTGCCATAACCAAAAACATGCACAAAAAATTTGAATCAATCCTATGCATATTTTCACACACTTTTTGGGGGTATAATAGCGACATACAAACACGCAGATATTTTGTAAAAACATGTTTTTTGGAATTTCTGACCCTCTAAAACGTGTAAATTAGTCGAAAACCGGAAATTGAAAAAGAATTTTCGATTACAATAATTTCTTATATCGAAGATAGTAAAATAATAACATTTATTACTTTACTATCTTCAGACAGAGTAATAACATTGATTTTAATAGTGAAGCTAGTTAATGTAAGATTATTTATTATAATTATTTTTCTGACTTTTCTCAAAATTTAATAAACAATTTCATTTGTCAAATTCGACATGTTTGACTAGTATACTTAACAAATGACTTAATATGACAGTTATTAACAGATATTTGGTAATATATTTTAATATTTAAATTTTATATAGTTATAAATCTAACATCAGCAAATTGTTTTCAACGGATTAAATTGAGTTGCATATAGACAGTTAAAAGTAGCTTTGATTAAAAAAATTACCAATTTTAAATTTGATTTACTCAATATATGTTTAATATGAAAACAAGTTGTTATACATATATTAAAATTGCTGTATCTCTATAAGCAAATAAGAATCCAGAAAACTTTATGCACCAAGAAGAATATTTCAAGAGAAAGTACAGCGAAAACTTTTTGTTTTCAATGATATTTCCTTTGCTAGCACATGTTTCAGTTGTAATCAGATGGTACTAAGCAGACAATCTTCATATTAAAAGGAACCCAAACATCATTTTTAACCCAATAATAACAATTTGTTTCAAATTATCAATTGAAATAATGCCTAGACGCCAAATTGCAAGCCATTTGAATGATAAGTTTTTGAATTGCAAGCATTTAAAATTTTGTGCTTCTAATGTTAAATATACTCTTTCATATTTTTATTAGTATATCCTGAAATTATACTCCTAATGCGCTACTTTCTATATAGCAATAATATTACAATACTCAAGCATAAATATGTTCAAATTGCAATTTTTAAAATTTTCTGATATGAGTCATGAAATTAATATTCGAAAAATTATGAATTATAATACACAATTTTTTGATGGATTAGATTTATTAAGTCTTTTTTTGTGGTAATCCAAAATATCAAACTGTTCTTCCAGGTAAATTTTTAAATTCTTCTTAAAAACGGCAAAATGATGGTTTAAGGAGCCGTCATGGTAGAAATGTCATTTTGAAACTTCACTGTTAAAACTAATGGTGACACATTGCACCTTTTAGAGGTGAAAGGCTTGTCTCACTGGTGACACCCCTAAAGGAGGCAGAATGACACCTTTAATTAGGGTGAAAAGATGGACCCTTAATCCAGAGTGTCCAATAATAAAAAAATTAAAAATATGCAAACCGACTTTTGGCCGTCGAAGGATTCGAACTCACAACGTCTGATTACAACCTCAGCGTTCTAACCGCTCGGCCATCGAGCTCACCTTCATTCACTCATAGCCATAGATTTTACTTGCCGTCACAGAAAATAGAAAGACACACGCGCATGCGCATGGTTCCATCACTCGATGAGGTGCCACATTGCTGCCAATACGAAGTGTATGGCACATATTATTTAGCTCCAATCACCCAGTAAGAGACCTGTCGGCACTGCAACCACATATCCAGGCCCCTATGGCACCCTAGGGTTCCAAATGCCCCGGTTTCCAATGGACCCTAGGGCCTTTTCACCTCTGGGTCCCAAATGGCACCGGTTTATCACCTGCTCTTTTAACAGTGTTCTGAGGCCATCCTATAATCTAGAAGCTTCAATGACTGCTTGAGTGGTACCTAAAATATCTTGATCAAGAAAGCGGTTCTCACGGTCAACAACCGAATAACGAACTTCACTTAGAATACAGCTCCTAAAATATGGTCATTTTAAAATAATTTTTTTGGAAATATATCTTACGATTCAAGAAAATTTGTTTTCAGGTTACTTGAAGAGAGTAAACATAGCTGCCAACATCTTCCGTTTTTTTTTTTTTTTTTTTTTTTTTTTTTTTTTTTTTTACACAAAAAAATAACAGTAAATTTTATCATTGCAAATCATCCTAAGTATCGTAGTATGGTAAAGTATCTATAACTCATTTTGTTATCGTAATGCTTCGATTAAATAAGGCAAAAAAATTCAGTTAAATTTTTCCGGCCCAAAAATTCGAAAGAATTGGCAGTTTAGTGTATAATTCATTTATACTGTCAGAATTGGGTAATGCTGGGGTTCGTTTTAATATGTAGATGACCCTCTAAGCAGACTTTCTTTTCTTAATTTGGTAATGTAACATCTCTTCAATGATAATATTATGCAAAGTTACTAGGGGGTATTTACTTTTAATGTTGAACAAAGTCGATTTTTTAGTAATTTTGAAGTAAAGTGTCTCCCTAAACGAAAACTGATTTTGCAGAAAATACATTTCTATGTTTAAAAAATATTTATCATTTTCCACATACATAATATTTGTTATTAAAGTTTCTTGATAAAATTATACTAAACACAAAAACCTATTTAAATAACAAATAAAGCCTTTGTGCACAAATGTTTAAAGATAGAAAACCAACGATTAGATATGCACAAATAAAGTATGAGACGCTAGCAAATAGCTATTTCGAATCTACTGTCGAGATTCTTCATCAGTGCAAAACTGAGCGAGCTAAAAGTTGCTCAGTTTTGCTATTTTTTAGCTCGCTGAGTTTTGCACTGATGAAGAATCTCGACAGTAGATTCGAAAAAGCTATTTGCTACCTTCTCATACTTTATTTGTGCGTACCTAATCGTTGGTTTTCTATCTTTAAACAAAAACCTATCTTTACAAAATCTTAATAAAAAAAAGAAAAAAAACACCCATGATGTAATAAATCCGCGAAAAGTTTTATCTAATGAGACTTTTAAACATCTTTACTTTCGTTTAATCCTATGATAAGAGAGAAATATATAATCTATTTGTGCAATTCTATAACCCCAAAGTTCGGGAATTTTATTTTGAAAACGATGTCTTGACAGATGTTTTACTTGAGGTCGAGAAGATAAATTAACCTTTAACCTGAATCGCTAAATTGTTCCACATTACTGGAATCTTACGTCCAAATGGACCCTTTAATTAAAATCCAAGTTATTTTCTAATATATATGAAATTGTAACTTAGATGTGTTATAAGTGCATTGAAAAAAGTTTCATGTCATTCATGAAGCTCGTCG
This sequence comes from Maratus speculifer, assembly GCA_964019185.1. Classification (NCBI taxonomy): domain Eukaryota; kingdom Metazoa; phylum Arthropoda; class Arachnida; order Araneae; family Salticidae; genus Maratus; species Maratus speculifer. The sequence goes on along the minus strand of OZ025301.1, from coordinate 618,464 downwards.
TAGACATACTTTATATAGCTCGCTGTTTTATCAGAAATAAATTCTTTATTTTTTTTTTCAAAAATAACACATATTTTATAATCACATTTTTTCACAGTTGTTGTAAGAAAATAGTAATAAAAACGTATAATTATTATTTCCCAACTATTTTTCCTTTACTTTCTACAAAAATGGAGTACTTTGCCAACATTAAACAAATGTAGTTGAAAAAAAAACTAATATCTCAAAAATAAATTTTAAAAATGCAGTTTTCATGCTGTATGCATTTAAAAATGTAGCTCTTTCCAACAAAGTTGTAAACAGCTTTTGGATTCGGATTGTCTGTCCCCGCTCTAACTCCCGTCAATAGACTCGGATTTTCATGCAATAGATAAACCTAATTTAGGATTGCCAAAAGATGTTTGGTATAGCATATGAAGTGCGTACGATTGATGGTTTATTGGCAGGGATACTCAAAAAATTTGATTATATATTGTTATATGGGGAAAATCGTTTGGAAAGTATTTTAATGACATTACCCTATTTCAAATGGATTGAAACTGTATTGCCAATAACTATTTTCATGGTATCTTGTTACAGAATTAGTAGGGTGTTAACTTTTTATCCACGACTGTACATTATTCACTCCGTTTACCGCGAAAAATTCTCTAGTTGTATTATTAGCTTACCCATAATCAAAATTCTCGGAACTTTTAAAATTAATTTACAATCAAAATCTCAAAGCCTCAATATAAAATAAAAGAATGTCTTAAAATAAGAGAGATTATATTTAGCAGAGAAAGAGCACCCGAGAATAATATCAAAATGTTAGTCTTTTTATGCCTGCCGCGAGAATTGTTTTCTTTGGATTTAAGAGAAATTTAAATAATGACTTTTATTTTACGAAAATTCACGTCAAATTTGTATAAAAGTTAATCTTTTTTGCAAAGAAATGACCTTTGCGAAGTCAGACAGTAAAGTCATACAAAATGTATAAATGCGAAACTCAATTCTATTTTACTTATTTTCTTTCAAATATTAATGTTTAACAATTTTATTTCCGATGATGTTACAAATTTTCTGAAAAGCGTCAGAGTATACAACATTAAATTTCAAGAGATATTTTTCTAAACATTTTTTTAAAAGCATGCACAAGAAATCAAATTTTGTTGAGTAATACCCAATCTTACCACTTGCATTAAAAAATCACGCTATTTATAAAATAAACTTTTCCAAAAATGAATTTGTCAGATTTTTAGAATTATACTGGAAATGAATTAAATTGAAATTTAAGACTCTTATTAATTATTACAGATTCTTTCGCCGCTGATTTTATTTGATAAGCCTTCATTTAAATTTTCAACAAAATTGAAATCTTCGGTTTAGCAGTCCATTCGTCCAGTCGTCCGCTAGTATTTATGTAAAGGTAAATAGATTAAAATGTAATAATATTCTATATTATTACATAATAAATAAACGTATTATTACATAATTAATAAACGATGAATAATTACTGTAATAATATTCTATATTTTCATAAATACTAGCGGACCTGACAGACGTTGTTCTGTCACCGACTTAAAAAAAATCAAATAAATGTACACAAATATAATAATACGCACGATAAGTACTAAGCTCTTAATTTAATTTCTTATTACAATTATGTAAGGAAATTATTTCTCACTTTGAAGTTGGTTCAATTTTTGTTAGAAAAGTTAATCTTTCTCTTTTTAGTTAAAAGTTAACGATTTTCTGAAATCGGTTAATTAAAATTATAATACAGGAAAAATTATTGAAAATCATACACGTATGTCAGGAGTAGGGTTCGAGCACACTATCCCTTTCTTCGAGAACCAGAGCATCTGGCGCGTTAGACCAGTCAGCCATTCTGTCCGCACTCTATTCGGCGAACTTATTCAACACATTTAATTAGCGAAAAATCACTGACTTTATTAGTTTTTGCCTAATTACTAAAAAGGTACTGAATCAATTGCGATGAAATGTGAATCTAAACCATTCTCAAATCCACTGGAACACACACAAAAAATTTCATTAAAATCGGCCCAGTCGTTTAAGAGGAGTTCAGTGACATACACACGCACAGAAGAGTTACATATATACCCGGTCTGTACGCAATTAATATATATTATGGATATTTAGAATGGCGTGTACAATTCTGAAAACACATTATGTATATTTTATAGTTTGTTTACAAGCACACTCAAAATAATTATGTTAAACAAATTAAAACGTATTTGAATTCAACTTTTGCAGATCAACAACTTCTATTAGAGAAATATTTACGCGGAATTGTTAATCCTAATGCCGAAGGCTTAATTTTCTTTTAAAAAAATCACAATTTTAAGTACTTTAATTAATATTTCATATTTTTAAAAGAAATAAATTTATAGACTCTTCAAAATTATTTAAAACTCTTTTTGAGAAAGACGATGATATATTTTAATTTCTTCTTCAATAAAAAACTGTCATATTTTTCTTTCGAATATTATTACATTTTAATCTATTTACCTTTACATAGAATGCAAAAATATCCAGCCGTGTTCTAGTTTAAAGGCAGCGCATATGTTTTATGTGTTATGAATGTTATGTGTATGTTATAGGCGGCGAAAACAAAGAATGCAATAAAAACAAATAAAAGTCCAAATAAAAACAGTGATAATAACACATAACTATAATATGTAACTAAAATGGATTTTAAAAAACAACAAATGTGTATCTTTTATGCATGATATAAAAATGTTTAGCCTGCGAACAATATTTTATGTTATGGCGCACAATAACTGAGTGCATTCCGCAAATTTTCATGCTAAGACCATTAAAGATACTTTCGGGTCAGTTGAGGCTTTTCAGTCATATATTTTCTGTAAAACATGAGGTAATGTTTTAGAACACTTTATTAATTTTAACGTTTAAGCAATTTTACATTTAGTCAAAAATTTCATTAGAATAGTCTGTTAAATATTAGCTTTACGCTTTGAAGCTGCAATATATTCGAAATGCGTCAATAAATGTTTCTCATGTCGTCATTTACATCCAAATTCGAGATTTATGTTAAGCCATTTTGCTTTTATATGCGGCATTAAATGTCCAACTAATATCCGTATTTATCCTCAAACATTCCATTGGATGGGAAACAAGAAAATTCATGGCCATTGTAAAATAATCTATGTTTTTATATATCTAAATTGCTGTAGGCATTCTACAAATTTTCATGCTACCATAAAGGATATAGCTTGATTAAGTATAAATGTTTGGAAATATATATTCTCTCGATACAGATATATAATCCATTCTTTTAAAATAAAATAGGTTTTTGAAATTCGGTTTCACAAACATTTTAATTATTTTTTTAAATATTTATTTGGTATAAGGTATCTATTGTATTTAGAAAAATCAGTTTTTTTTCATTTATTTCAGTCAATACATATTCATAAATTTATATATGCACACACACACACACATATAAGTCTGGATATTCTCCACTGTATAATAAAATAAAAATTTTTTGTTGTTGTCTGCTTATTTTCAATAGAACTGATTCCGTATTGTATTTCATATTATAATTTTTAAATTTCTTCTATTTTTACAGTGTAATATGATTTAAAGAGTTACGATACACAGCTGACCATGCAATACCGGTTTTGAACTCAGTAAAAGCTAAAATTACAAAGTATGTTTAAAGTTATAAAAATATTTTTAAAAACTGCAAATATTATTTTTAAATATTAAAATGTAATATATCCTATAGTCTTCACTCATATTAGTTTTTTTATATATATATTCAAGTCTTATACTACATTTACTTATATTTGTTACCAAATTTATTTATTTTTTATTTTATTTATTTATTTATTTTTTTAAACATGCAATACTAAATGCCCAACTATTTCACCTTTACTTGTATTCAGCGTGGGATTTATAGTTGCAAGGTTTTTAAGATTCTATAATAATTTTTTATGTAACTGAAATATTTGAAATATCGTAAAATTTCACATACAATTACATTTTTAAATCGCCAATTGTTTATGAAAGAATTTCTTTGAACTGGAAATGGCAGATTCCTAACAAAAATTATTATTGAGAAAAAATATCGTCGAATGAAATAAAATAATTAAATCAAGATTAGAGATAAACCTAATTTCTTCACTAAAATGGGTACTAGAGACCGAAACATTTTGTGAAAATTATAATACACATGCATATACACATGCATGTATATGGAATAGATTTAAAAATAGCATAAAAAATTACGAGAACCCCAAAATGTTAAAATATGTTAATATTTACATTGTCGGGTATTTATCGATTTTCATTACGTTTTTTATTTATTTATTTATTTATTTTTTGCATTTATTTATTTTATTCAAATCCAAGACGTCATATATATTCACCTGATCGCATTTCTCATGTTTCCAATTTGACGTAATATTCATAACAGTGCAACCTGTTGGCGATACATACAAAAAACTAATCAAATCCTGTTTATATTAAGGTGTAACTTAATCTAAAGTTTTGTGCAATTCCGTGCATAAGTTCTTGAGATAAAGCGTCCACAAAATTTATGTCCCATACAGACAGACATATAATTTGTAAAAACGTGGGTTTTTTTTTTATTGCTTACCCCTAAAACGTGTTAATTCGTCGAAAACTGGAATTCGGAAATTTTCACGAATCCATTACTTTTTTAGGCTAGAGGAAAGTAAAAATTATAATAATGTTGTTATTGAGAATAATGCAACATCTTACAAAACTACCGTAGAACCCCGATAATCCGGATCGGTTTTTTCATTTTTTTTTTCAACTTTGAGAAGCGATTGGCGAAAAATTTTTTGTTTTATTATTCAGAATACGACAATGCAACAAGTTAATGTTAAAGAAATTAGCCAATCGCTTCTCAAACTTGAAAAAAAAAAAAAAGCGAAAAACCCGATCCGGATTATCGGGGTTCTACTGTACCTCAAATTGCAGGGTTTGATCTCTTAATCAATTTCACGAATTTTACTTTTTTGTTACAAATATAGTCTGAATGTGAAAGAAAACGGTTTCATGAAACATTTTGATGTTTTATGGAAATTTATCATAATTATTTGAAAATTTAATCTTGTTTTATGTATCCATTTTTCGTTATAAGCCAATGTTTGGAAAGATATTATTTTTATCAGTTCTTTTTTTATGGTAACCGTAAATATTAAAGTTTCAATTCTTTTTACAATTCTCTTTAAATAGATTTAATTTATGTTAATTTAGTTACAAATTATATCTTTTAAGGGAGACTCGTACCCCATTTTCGGCCAAAAATCATCAAAAGTTAAAAAAAAAAATTTCTCAGAAAACGATAAAATACATATTTGCGAATATCCATGCAAAATTTCAGAACTCGGGGACACTTGGAACAGGTAGAAAATGAGCTTTTTAAATTGTACTCACTATAAAGTTTAAAGGACTAGCGGCCATTTAAAATGTGTTTTCCTGAAAATTACTTTTTTCGTATTTTGCCCAAGTTCAAAGTACTAAGGCTCAGTGGTAAAATGATTTAGAAACAAAGTGTTTATGTTTTTAGAATCTTAAAAAAAAATTGCAACAAAAGTAAGGAGAGATATATTTTTTAACTATTTCTGAAAATTTTATATAAATTGGAAAACATGTAAATTATAACGAATTTAAGGAAATTTACCGTGCGTATTTTTTTTTTTTTTTTTAGCCGATTAAAATAGAAAATTAAAAATATCTCTCCTTAGTTCTTTTCTGTATAGGGGAAGGTGGTGTACCTTGGAGGGATGTGTACCTTGGAGGCACATTGATTGTGCAGCCACCTTGAGTGATAAATTTAAACTAAAATATTATTTGCATGTATTTGTTACTAGAGACTCATGGGAAGTTCTTCTACTATTAATCAACACACTTGTTGCTGCTATAAAAAACAAAGTTTATTTTCAGTACCAAAAAGTTACTTTTCAAGGACATATTCTTTTTCTTCCATAACTGTAAGCATCAACTTTTGTTTTAAACTGATTATCACAAGTTGAAAGGCATGTTTTAAGCTACATTTATGTATGCTTGAAAATGGCTAAATCTAAAATATGAAGATGTGGAAACCATTTTTGTAAAACACTTGCTTGCAGTGTACCTTGGAGGTAGCTAATGTTGTGTACCTTGGAGGTACCCCCAAGGTACACACCTGCTAAATTTATCAATAATTAAGAGTAAAATTTGTTAGAAAGTATTTCTTTACTTTAATAACCAAAGTACTGAGCTGGGCAAATGGGCCTAAGTTTAAATGTTAGGCTATTAAATTGATGAGGCCTAAGTAAAAATTCAAAATCAAAGTTACCTAAGCCTAGTATTAAACAATTAATAAATATTTTAATAAATATATAAATAATTATTTATATATATATATATATATTAAAATATTATTATAAATAATTATTTATATATTATTAATATTTTATAGATAATATTTTTTACTGTTTATAATTTCTTGCAATTATTTTCAGAGAAGTAAAAGGTTCTAAAATGCCTAGAAGTAAAACTGGATATAAATTTACATCACCTGAATTTGGAATGGAACTAAAGATGTTAGATATAAAGAGGGAGTGTTAAACAGTGGTTATTTGTATTTGATTAAACTTTATTTTATGGCTAAACTGTTCAAACTTTATTATTTCAGTTATATGAACAATTTGTGTTCTTAAAATTGTAAATTTAAACTAATTAGACTTATATTACCCTAAAGTTGTCTTATATTAAATCATATTACTTAAACAAATAATAAATCAGCTTTCTTTCATGCTGTGTAGTACTTAATCTGTTAAAAGCAAATACCTCCGAGGTACACTATACCTACCTCCAAGGTACACCACCGGTGGTGTACCTTGGCTGTATTGTAAGCTATTTTTTAAAAAATAAAAAAGTAGTGAAGAAATATATTTGGACATTTCAGAAAAAAATATGTAACAGCTAAGATCCTTAAATTTTTGAAAAAAAATGTTTTACAGATATTTTCCAAACAGTTTTTTTGTAAAAAATCAAAGTTTGAAATTACCTCCGAGGTACACCACCTTCCCCTACTATAACACTATTTAAGAAATTTCAGTAATACCAAAATATTGAAAATTGAATGAGGAGTAGTAATTTTAAAAAGTGTATTTTTCAACCAAAAAATATCATAAAAATCCCCATAAAAATATACTTTTTAATAAAAAGTGAATTTTTTTGCTAATTATTCCTTACAAAAAGATTCTTAAACACTACACCAAAATTCATTACTTTAAAATCAATAATAAAAATTTTGAGTTTTTTCTTACGGGTCTCCCTTAAAATGTAACAAAAAAAAGAAGAAAAACTTTCCGATTATTTTATATAAATGCTGTACATATTGATTGACCCATAAAAATTTCTACATTCTCAGCTTTTAACACGAAAACAATACTGCATATATTTTTGAAAGATCTGGGAAGCATAAAATATAGCATTTTTCTTTTAAAAGCCGTCGCTATGATCGGTCCACTGTAAATCCGCATATTTAAGACGTAAGAAAAAATGAATAAGTCATATTTCAGGTCCCACGCAAAAAGAAAAGAAAATTTTCCATTACCGCATTTTTTACAGCAGTCAAGCAATTTGATTTAATCGATTAAAAAAATGTTTGATCCAGTCACAAAAAAGGAGATCGATATGTCTCGTGAAGTTTAAAAGCGATATTGTAGAGTTATTTGAAGGTGTTTTACAATGTATCGCCCAATCCAAAGTTGCGGGTGTCACATTTACACAACTTAATTTAGTCACCAGCAAAAAAAAAATTTGAGCACTGGTTTCAATTTGTATGAATTTCAATGTAGATCACTTACACATACATTTATCCAAATCTGAAAATTGTCCAGTGTATCATTTATTTATTTAAAAAAAAAAAAAAAAAAAAAAAAAAAAAAAAAAAAAAAAATCCGCCTGTTGCGGGTGTGACATAAAAAGGACATGCATTTTCACCTTTCAGTGCAAAAATGCAAAACTCTGTGAATTATGACAACTGAGTGAATTGATATTTTTATATATTAGACAGTAATACTTAAATAATTATTCTATGAAAAAATTAAATTACTTACTCAATTCTGGCTTTTGTGGAAAATATTCAAAATTTTCGTTGCGGGTGTGACTTGTATAGCCAATAAAATAATGACATACACAAATATTTTCAAGGCAGATTTTTTTAATTAAAGAATTAATCAATATTACAATTATATAATATCTAGAGAGGAAAATACAAAAAAAAATCATTTCCAAGCTTGAATTTATAATTTCTGGTGGTGGTAGCTGTTTTTACAAAAATGCTCTTCTTTTCCTAGGATGCATCTGACTGACTGGGCCAAATATGCACGTTTCTTAAATTTTTTTCAAGCATTCTAATTCTATATCGTCACCATCCATTTGTCTTATTTGTCCATCAAAGTTTTCACTTTTTTAATTTCGAGAATAAAACAACTTCTACAAAATCTCCAACTGCACATTCATCGTTGGATATTATATCCTTGTCAAAGTATGGATACATCTAACTGACTGAGCCAAATATACACATTTTCTTGATTTTTATTCCGATACTCTTATTCTATAATATCCCCATTCATTTGTCTTATTTGTCCATCAAAGTTTACACTTTTTTTTATGTGGAGAATAAAACAACTTCTACAAAATCTCCAATTGAACTCTTATCATTGGATACTATATTTTTGACAAATATGGTAACAAACAAATTCTCTTGTGATCACTTTCTGAAGTTATTGCTACATTAATTGTTCCTATGTCAATAAAAACAACATGATGTATCGATTGAATGTTGAGCTCCGATTGTGCTTGGTGCCAGCATTCATGAAGCATTTTCACAATATCTTCTGAAATTTCACATTCAGCAAATTCTTTTATATTTCTAGGACTTTTTCTACACACATGGCAAAATCTGAAGCTGAATTGATAGTTGCAGAGCGTTGCTAGTGTTACCATTTTCTTGGCAACTGCACCAACCCCATCGACAACTCCTTTACCATGAGATGAAATGCAAAAGGACTGCCATCCTTTACCATGATTTTTTAGAATAGTCTCTTCTTTTCTCTCCTTGCTTTGTCTATTTTCTTCTCTTGTTGTAGATATGCTTCATTTTTAAAAGGGTTTTCCTTAATCTTTTTTCAATGATATCGTGATCTTTCTGTACTCTTCATTCTCTGCAAAAGAGAAGAAATTAATGTGTAAACTGAATAAATATAGCACTTCCAGTCCAAAAATATAAGCTTAACAAATTTTTAATAGTTATCCCTTGAAATTTCTAATCTTACATAAAGTTAATTATGTTAAATTTTCGTTAATTTCAAACTGACTATATACATTTTATGCTAACTTAATAAACATTTTAACAGCTTCTATTATTCTTACTTCTACTTTTTATTTAATTTGAATTAAAAGAGAAAAAAAACTTCCCCTAATATTGATTTACTTATTTTAAAAAACTAAATATATATATATTAGATAAATACAGTGAAACCTCCAAATAAGGGACACTCCGAATAAGGGACACCTCTATTTAAGGGACAGAAGTTGCGGTCCCATATATGTCCCTTATTTGGAGTTTTCACTCAGTAAGAAACTCCGAATAAGGGACACCTCTATGTAAGGGACAAAAGTTGCGGTCCCATAGGTGTCCCTTATTTGGAGGTTTCACTGTACTATCAAATAACAAAATTAAAAAAAAATGTATATAAAAAACAAAATAAAATTGACAAATTTTAAAAAAATTGCTAAAATATTGTTTGTAATTTTGTTTTTTTAATTTCTATAAAAAAATCTTACCTTTTAAATTAATTTCTTAATCATAAATCACTAATAAAATTATTTTCTTGCAGCAAAGCAACAATTTTATCAATCCAAACTGAATAAATCAACTGCACACAGTGTCACATGCTCAGATGATGCAAATTTTTATTTATTAACTGGAATTCCCTCTATTAAATCAAAGGGTATAGTTAAAGCTGCCAAGTATATGTTTTCCAGCATATTATTTTTTTATAAATTTACACATAATTTGTTCAAATATGCATTTGTAATCAATTTTAAAAGACGTTGCCGGTGTGACTTTAATTAAATAGCACACCCGCAACAGGAACATGGCACGCCCGCAACGCTCAATAATTATAATTAAAATATTAATTAATTTCTTTTGTGTATGTAATTGAAAGTATCTTAATAAACTAGTTTTGAATATAAAGTTTCATAACTTTAAATCAAAAATATTTTTCTGCAGAGATATAAATGTAACTTTTTGTTGCGGGTGTGACACAATAATTAAGAGTAATTAAATATGCTTACCTTTTTTAATGAAGATTAGTGAACACTTCTCTGCAGACAAAAACTCTCAATAATAGCTGTCAGATCATATATATCCAAGTTTGGAGATTTTCAGAATGTTTGTTCAGCTGTACGAGACCATGAAATGTAAAGATTTTTGCCGCAGTCTATTTTACAAAGTCATAGTGTCACTTTATTAATTAAAAAATCCTTGTTAATGGCAAAAATTTAATTCTTTTTTGATAAAATATGAAATAGTACACTCTTAACAGTTAATATGCAAAATTTCAATCATATTTAACGAAATTTAAATTTTCATCCTCATGTGCATTTTTTCGTGGATTGGGCGGTATACTGTGATAACTTTAGTAGTTGTTCAATGTATCTATCTATATTATAAAGGCCAAGCGTATCTGTGCGTAACGCATACGTCATTTTGTGAATGGCAATAGCTTTCCATGCAATTTCGGTTTTACAATTTTCGGTAAAGCAAATGTCACATTTCTAAACATCGCACATTTTATATTTTTACACCATCGTGTAGAGAAAAAATGTATTTTTAAATGAAATTGTTTGAAAGCTGTACCTCAATTTGTTTTTGAGACATTAATTTTTTTTATAGTTTTTAATACCAGTCTTCTAATTGTGGCAACAGAATCACTAAATTTCCTCATAAGATTAAAAAATAAATAAAAAAAATAAATGAATAAAATAGAAATTAAAATGCGTATAATTTGTCAAAAATACCGTCTGTTTTATAATTTGGTGATTTCAGTTTCATTTCGTTTTTCTTCATCAATTAAATGACTTCAAGTTTTGAATTAAAGTGATTTTAAAATGATAAAATTAAAATACCATTTTTTTAAACGTGGTGATTACGGATATGAGAAATGCGTGTGTAAATTCTGAGAAAATGAAATTGATGACGGGCTTTAATTTCACATGAAATTCTACGATCGTGTCAATTTCGAATAAATTTTTTTTATTCCTTCGCATTTATACCAAACATAAGAGCCTCAATGGATAACTAAGATGAATTTTTTACTGTAACTAATCTTGTAGATTTATCATAAACCAACGAAACAGTACTTCTTAAACATTTTCTTCCGTCGAATATCGAAGGGTTCCACCTCGTATATTATAAAAGCCAAACGTATCTGTGCGCAACGCATACGTCCCTTTGCGAATGGCAACACTTTAAAATTTGAAACAAAATTTATGTTTTGCAATTTTTGTTACTCAAATTATTTAAGCAAAAATATCATTTATTTTAGGAAAAAATTACACATTTTGAAATTTTACATCATCGTATAAGGGAAAAAAATGTATTTTTGAATGCAATTTGTTTGAAATCTGTATCTCAATTTCTTTTTGAGTTATTAATTTTTTATGCTTTTAATACTATGTTTGTTATTGTGGCAATAGAAGCATTCCATTACTGTTGAAAATAAAGGGAAATTAGTAAATTACTCTATTTTTTGTTGTCAAAAACAAAAAAAGTAAATTATTATAAAAAAAATTGCAATTTAACAAATTACTACGACTATTTGGAAAATAATATTCTTAAAGACGATAATTTTAGACTTATAAATAATTTCTATAGTTAAAAATTACAATAATAACTTCATCTTTATGATGATCAAAACGTAGTTTACATAATAACAGAGTCATATAAATATGACTGAACATAAACGAATATTAAATGAAATTTCAGTCCTACAATTTTCGATACTGCAAATTTTAAAACTTCTAAACATTGTACATTTTAAATTTTTACACCGTCGTATAAAGAAAAAAATATTACTTTTAAATGCAGCTTGTTAGAAATCTGTATCTAAATTTATTTTTGAAGTTTTTAATACTTTACTGTCACCGTGGCAACATAAATATTCTATTTTTGGACATTAAACGTGAACCAATCAGAAAACGAATAAAATAAAAAACAGAAGTATTTCATTTCTAGACATTAAGTATGGACCAATTAGAAAACGAATAAAATAAAACAAACTTTATTGCGGAGTTCAAATAATAAAAAGATTCAGGTACACTTCGGATTTCCCATTTCTCTACCGAGAACTACAGCTATTTTCCCGAATGTTTAAAAAAAATAAACTGTGATTTTTATGATGATCAAAGCATGATATATGTGATGATAGTGATATTACATACGCCAAGAAATAAACATTAATATTCCCCGACAGATAGGAAAAAGAAGAAAATGCAGACATTAAGAAGATTCAGATATAATTCGAATTCGAGATTATAAATTCGCCTTTTTACCTTATGTGACGTCACAAGATTATTATCTATTTTACTTAATGCATGCAGATAATTTCGGAAAATTCCATTTACACTCAAAAGTGCATAAATAGTTTAGGGTCTGCTTCCAGCTTATAGTAATCGAGATTTGGAGTTTGAATTAAAATGATTTTAATATGATCAAATTAAATGTCATTTTTGTTTAAAAAAAAGATGAATACGAAGCTGAATACGAATATGAAAAGTGCATATGTAAATTTGGTATTACTCTGTTATCCCGTTAACCAATTCGCCAAGTTATACCAATCGCAAACTAGCCAAATTATACTTATTGACATAATTTTTATTTTAAATAACGAAAAAAACAAATAGGTATTAGAATATTAATAAAAATACAAATAAAAAGTCGAAATAAAATCACGCCATGACGTTTTAAACACCTTTATCGTATTCAATGTCAATGGACGTGACATTCATGGTCATCCATTATTGGCATTTAATCTTATAATTTGGCGATAGTTTTTTGGTCGACGACGTAACAGAGTAGTACCGTAAATTTTTAAATGATGAAAATGATGTCGGGTTCAGATTTCACTTAGAAACATTTTTATGATTGAATGAAACTGGAATAAATTTTTCTCTTTCTCTTTCTGGAATACCAAGCATAAGAGAATTAAATTATTATTTTATCATAATAATCTATCTTTATTATATTTTATTGCTTACATATACGATTAAAGATTAATTGTAATAATTTCTACAAGTAAGTTTTATAGAAATAACATCTTGTTAACTTTAAGGGGGCTCAGGGGTTGAAAAGTTTTTTAAAAAAATCGATTTTTTATGATCTAGTTTGATTATTCAATTATTTCTTAATTCAATGCAAAAAACCGCATAAAAATATTTGCATTTTTAACAGAGTTATAAGCATTTGTGTATCAACACTTTCATAGCCGCACCCCATATAATTTCAATTTTAAGACGCGTTTTCTCAAAACTTAACTTTTGACGACTAACACCAAGATAAAAATAAAAAGAAGACTGCCCAGTTAAACTGATGGCATTGAGCTCACAGGCTACGCATACTAATTGTACAATGTACATAATAGCCTTATATTTTCAAGGATTAATTCCGTTCGAAAATAATTAAAGGACGGGAAACAGCTAAACTTTCCACTTTTATACTTAATTATTGAACCCCCTAAACTATCCAGGGACATGCTTTATCATATAAAAAATTCAGAGCAAATTGGAAAATTCTTAATAAAAACCAATTTATATAATTTAAGAGGAGTTATCCCCGTCTTTTATACTTAACCATTAAACTTCCGAAACTATACGAAATCTGATAATTCTGCATGAAAAACCCATTTATTTAAATTAAAGGGAGGAGCATTAGAACCCCCGTTCCCCCTGAATGTACTTATCCAATAAACACCTAATACCAATCACGGAGGCGCCCATTAGAATGATCCTATATCTAAAACTGACAGTTCTGCATGAAAACTGATAATTCTGCATGAAAAACCCATTTATATAAATTATCCTGTTATACATACCCTTCACCCTGTTATACATATCGAATGATCTCCAAAAACTAATCAGGGAAGCGCCTTCTCAGGATATACCCATATACAAAATTTGAAGTGGATCGGATATTTTTATCATCAGTTATCGCGTTACGCATGTACATACATACAGAACGGGCGGGCACATAAGCTCTCAGGCTATGATAGCCTGTGAGCTAAAACACTATTTGATGGAATGGCTTAAATTTTGTTTTGCATGCATATAACATCATTATCTATAGAATGAATTAATATAGTCTAGATAGTTTAATATTTTGAATATTTTTAATGAAAAAAAGTTGTATTTTTTAGGAGTTTTCAATTTTTAAATTTCAGAGTTTTTTAAACAATGTTGTTTTTGAGTGATAGCTATATCCTTAATTCATTCTATAAAGTTTCCGGATCATTTTAAAGCAAAAATTAGGTTCTTATGCCAATTCCACATTAAGATATCTTGGTGTTGCTGATATAACACATAATTTTTTCTCGAAAATTGTGTTACATAAATTTAGCTATATTTCTTATTATATTACATAGAAGTACTTCATTTTATAATTTTATAAGACTACAAACACACCTTTAAAATATCAGAAAGTTTAAATTAATTACATTGAATACTTCTGTTTTTATACGGACTCGAAGCGAGAGCTCTGTTTACATGTTTTTCTGTATCGATCAACCCCTGAGCCCCTCTAAGTTAAATATCATTTGTTTAAGTATTAGACTTACCGAAATAAGGTGCATATTTTATAGTTACTAATATTGTACGTTCATTAAAAATCAATAAACTGTTCTTTCTTAAAAAAATTCGGTACTACTTGGTTATCCCGTCGACCATTTTCACCACATTAAAAAATTGCCAAACTATACATGTCGACATTATTTTTATTTTAAATAATGAAAGGGTACTACTCTGTTATCCCGTCGACTCATTTCGCGAAATTATACAAATCGCCAAACTAATAGCCAAATTATACTTATTGACATCATTTTTATTTTAAATAACCAAAAAAGTAATTAGTAGAATGCAAATAAAAAGTCGAAATAAAAATCACTTAATGACGTTTTAAACACGTGTATCCTGTTTAATATCATTGAATGTGACATTCACGGTCATCCATTATTGACATTTAATCTTAAAATTTGGCGATAGCTTTTTGGTCGACGGGAAATAATAGTACCAACGAAAGAATAAATAACTTGGTAAAACATAAATAAAAATACAAATAAAAAGAATATTGCCCAGTTAAACTGATGGCATTGAGCTCACAGGCTACGCATACTAATAGTACATTACAACCTTGTATTTTCGTTAATTCCGTTCGAAAAAAAAAATTAAGAAGGGGAAACAGCTCTCCCCTTTCTCCTTTTTTATACTTAATCATTGAACTTCCTAAACTATCAAGTACATGCTTTATCATATTAAAAAATCTATATCCAAAATTCAGAGCAAATCGGATAATTCTTAATAAAAACCCATTTAGCATTTATATAATTTAAGAGGAGTTATTCCCCTCTTTTATACTTAACCATTAAACTTCCAAAACCATTCAGAGATTTGAACGAAATCTGACAATTCTGATTGAAAAATCCATTTATGCAAGTTAAGGGGAGGGGCATTAGAACCCCCGTTCCCCCTGTTTATACTTATTCAATGAACACCTAATAACAGTCACGGAATCGCCTCATCCGAATGATCCTATATCTAAATTTTGGACAAAAACTGTTAATTCTGCATGAAAATCCCGTTTATATCAATTAAGGGGAGGGACATGAGCCCCCCGTTCCCCCTGTTTATACTTATTCAATGAACACCTAATAACAGCCCCGGTATCGCCTCATCCGAATGATCCTATATCTAAATTTTGAACGAAAACTGTTAATTCTGCATGAAAATCCCGTTTATATCAATTAAGGGGGGGGGGGTATGAGCCCTCCGTTCCCCCTGTTTATACTTATTCAATGAACGCATAATAACAGTCACGGAATCGCCTCATCAGAATGATCCTATATCTAAATTTTGGACAAAAACTGTTAATTCTGCATGAAAATCCCGTTTATATCAATTAAGGGGAGGGACATGAGCCCCCCGTTCCCCCTGTTTATACTTATTCAATGAACACCTAATAACAGCCCCGGTATCGCCTCATCCGAATGATCCTATATCTAAATTTTGAACGAAAACTGTTAATTCTGCATGAAAATCCCGTTTATATCAATTAAGGGGGGGGGGGTATGAGCCCTCCGTTCCCCCTGTTTATACTTATTCAATGAACGCATAATAACAGTCACGGAATCGCCTCATCAGAATGATCTTATATCTAAATTTTGGACAAAAACTGTTAATTCTGCATGAAAAACCCATTTATATCCATTAAGGGGAGGGGCATGAGACCCCCGTTTCCCCTCTTATACATATCGAATGAACTCCAAAAACTAATCAGGGAAGCGCCTTATCAGGATATACCTATATACAAAATTTCAAGTGGATCCGATATTTTTATCATGAGTTATCGCGTTACGCACATACATACAGAACGGACGGGCACATAAGCTCTCAGGCTATGATAGCCTGTGAGCTAATAAAAAGTGGAATTAAAAACTATTTGATGACGTTTTAAACATATGTGCTGCGTTTATTGACACTGAATGGGACATTCACAATCATCCATTTTTAGCATTTAATCTTATAATTTGGCTATCATTTTTTGGTCGAGGATAACCAAGTAATACCAAATTTTCTTTCGTCGAAATTCGACGGGTTTTACCTTGTATTATTAATAAGGGTAAGTTTTTGTGTGTATGTTGTGCAGGTTCTAGCGTAGCAGCTGTTCCGTATACCCCATTTCAGAAGGTAGTCTTAGTAATAAAATGAATTTTCGCTAAGAGGATGTCAAATGGTTAAAGTTGAACAAAAATGCAAAAAAAAAAAAAAAATTTTTTTACTTAAAACGTCATAGACTTAAAAAGAGAGTACAGTCAGTTAGGGACCTTTTAATCTGTGCTTTGTGTTCACCTCCTGTCCAATCAGAGTAGAAAAGAAGTAGCTATTACATAGTCAGAAAATGATGATTACGTTTTTATTTATTACGACTAGTGCATTGTTTTAGAGGGATTTCATGATGAACTCATGACTGATATTTTTCTATTATCAAGGCAGGCTAGAATCATTCAATGGGACCAATTCAAGCAGTTTCCAACAAAGTTCAAAAGTGTTTAAGCATTCGGTTTGTCTGTCCATCTGTCCATGCTTCAAAACTTCCATAATTAGACTCGGTTTTTCATGCAAATATAATTAGAAGTCACGAAAGCATGTTTGAAATTCTGTATAAAATTACGTTGTCCTTTTAAATGGACCCTGAAAAAAATTTTCATTGTATTATGACATAAGCGGAAAAATCAATTGAAAAGTTATTTTATGAAACTACGCAATTTTAAATGTATTGAAATTGATAATAAATCACTGAATTTGATTACGATTATGTTAGAGCAGGACATACGTAGCATTTTAAATCTTTTTGCCGAGGTATCCAATAGCTGTTGCACTTTGCAAGGAAAAAATCAAGACAAAATTTATTACGATTTTAGATATTAAATTCTGCTAGACGGAAATAATTAGACTCCATCTAAAAAGAACGTCATCACCTTGGCAATCTAGAATAATTACCTATAATGAGATAGAATTCAATTAATGACGTATAATAGGATTTAATAAAATAACTACCATGACAACCTCAAATCATTACCTATCACGGGTTACCGTTGCGTTATTTACGTTAGATAGGATTAAATAGAAAAAGAAATTATTTTCGCAATATTATTTTAAGGTTTTATTCGATTTTCACAAAATTTTAAATCACTCGACAAAATACTTAACAATTCAACCTATTAAATTTTATAACACTCAGTTGGGTATATTTTTCACAGTTCCATGAGGAAAGATGGACGGACCAGACGATTATTATATGCTAAATATTTTTATAATTACAACACCCTATGAAAATATAGGAGAAACATTTTTCTGAAGAATTTCGAAATCAATAAAAGCACATTAAAGTTTTTTTTTTTTTAAATTGTTTAGAAAAAAAATGTGTTTTAGCCACTGTGAAAATACGGATAACAATATTTCTAATAATTTTAAAAGAAATGTATTAAAATTTCAGTTTATTTCACATGTAAAAATTTAGCTATTTTTTTAATTAAAAGGATAACAAGCTTCAGTTCTTTTTTTAAACTTTTATTTAAAGACAGATTTTTTTAGGGTTTTACATTTTTTTATAATGTGTTTCAATTTAAAAAGAATGTTTTCTTAACAGTTTTTATATATTTTGTGCACTCTATTTAAAGAAAATTCTTTTGAACTCTTATAGAGAATGTATTTAAGGGAAACCTAATGCTTTTCATTTAAAAACGTCTCTCTTATCGGTTTATTTTAAAAGCTTTTTCTCTCGGACTGTAAAAGCGAATATATCATATGCCATATTTTTGAATAAAAAGGTTTTTCATTATCGCTTTCTAAGGGTCGTTCAACCATAAAAAATGAATTTAAAAAAGAATTGCGAAATTTGTGCCATAAATGAATTTTAAAAAACATCATAATGTATGTTTTCGTTATTTTAAGAATGTGATTGGGATTTTATATACCACGTCTATTGATTTATAATATACACTTATTATGCAAAACAAATGACCGAAATTTATCAGTATGATTTATATAGCAGTAAGGAAGCTAAACGTTAAAAATTCCTTTCTTATAATATTATAAAAGTGAATATGTTTAAATTAACTCGACGTTCAATTAATGCTTCTGTATATTTGCACATAAATGGATTATAATCCGGAAATGAACATAAGCTATGTTTTATTTAATTAATTCAAATAGTTTGCTGAATTCACAACTTCATTATTTTTTGTGGAGAATCAATTGACATTTTCTTATAAAATTTAACATTCTTTGTTTTTCCGTTGTCAAAAAATAAAAATCCTGAATCACATGTTCTTTTCAATAATTAATTCTGAGCTGAAATAATTTCGTGTGAAAAAGAAAAATGAAAAAAAAAATAATTAAGGAAAATGCGAATGGGACGTAACATTGGAAATAAATCTGTGGTTTTAAAGTACAATTATTTTTAGTTATTAGTTATTATTTATTTTTCTTAACAATATTGTTGAATTGATATGAGTAAATAATGAGAGGAAATTAATAGGTTGTCATATGTTAAAAATAAAAATGATATGTTTTGACGTTGAAATAAAACGGCATTTACTTATTTGACATTTTACTGTCTGCGCGCGGTTAACAAAAGATTTACTTTTTTAATTTCTGTTAAACTACTCATTGGAAACACCGTAATACTTACCCATCATGGATATGCATAGTATAAAATATGAAAATTAAACTTCTGTAAACAATTTATAAAATGCTTTGCAATTCCAAAATAAAATATGGAATTATATAATAAAATATTTTTAAATATTTTAAAATATTTTATGTACATTTACTATGTATATTTAAATATTTTTAATATACATAGTAATGCTGTATTAATGAATTTCGGGGATTACTTGATTATTCCTTCGATCCATTGCAACAACTTATATAAATCACTAAACTATTCGCAAAATTATACAAAATATCATTATTTTTTTTAAAATCCACCAGATAGCCGATCATTTGAGAATCCTGCAGCAAAATTTGTGCGCGATTGGATCTTTCTATGGATCCAGGCATGATAGGAGCATTGGACGATATCGCAAACTTTCTACAGCGGAAGATGCACGGTTGAAGATAGTCCTTCAATAAAATCGAAAGCGTTGGACTAGCATTAAATGTAAATCATATCTTTGTGCAGCCATATGCATGAAATGCAAGATCCATATGGGTGTAACGATGCATGTTTCTCGAAATCTGTGAAGGAAATGACAATTCAAGACATTCACAAAACTGAACGGCGCCCTCTATTGCCTCAACAATGGAATCCTCGCTTATTTAGGTCTCCCTCTATGTACCCTTAGATTTTTGACACAAAATTCTGAAGCAAGCTGCATATTAATTAATTCACATGATAATAATGCTATAATTCAATGAAACTTTAAACATTTTAACATTTAAAGCGAACAGAAAACAAATACAATGTATTTTAAACGTTGCCATTTTAAGCATAAAGAAAGTGTAATTCAAACGAAATTAGAAAAGTCTTAACAATAAGCATAATTTTATTGTGAAATGGAAAAAATAAGTAGTAACCTCAGTAATTTTATTTGTTTTCATTTTTGAAGGAAATTCGCGCGCACATACACGCATACATATCTCCGTGTGTACGTGCATTAGAAAAGCAAAAAATGAAAACAAATTTCTAATACGACAGTAATATAAATTTCAAATTTTCGATAAAAGTATGAAAGATCCAATAACTTGAGTGACAGTGACCTTTAAATTAAATTATACTCTTTTCGATACGACATAGCTAGAAAAAGAGCATCCAATTTCTTCCAATTTTAAATTACAAGATACGAAATCTAATATTGAGGATTTGAAAAAGCGTAAAATAGAACAAAAATGTGAAAGATTTATCATTTGAATCTTGTCTTGTTGCATTTTATCTTACTGAAACTGATATTGTATTGCTATCACAGTTAACCTACAAATTCGTATACATTTAACAGTATATTGCAAAAACATGTGATATTTTGTCAAATGGAATTTTAGGAATTTTGCTTTCGTTTTATGTTTCGCATATTATTTTTCTTATGAAAAATGGGCGGTGAATTTTATCGGAAATGTGCTTAAATAATTTTCTCGTGAGAAATGCGAAAAATGTTTTTAAATGAATTTAAAATTACAATTTTTGACGATACAGGATTAAAAAAATCTGACTTTTAAAAATAAATGATTTTTTTCTTTTTTTTTTGTAAAATGTTAAAGGTAATTAATAACGAGCTTAATTTAAATTTTTCTTCTCACTGAGGATTGGCTTACACGCGAGATTCAAAACTTGGTTTATGAAAAATTTAATTTTGAGAAATTGCGAAAAACCTCTATGTCCAATGGTTAAACTCTCATAAAATGTTTTATATTTTTAGATATATTTTGCGAGAAATAGTACCTATAGCAGTCGTTACCATAGTACAGTCGTTACCATTTTAAGTTTTAAGAATATATTTTTTGTTTGCCGGTACCTATAGAATTGCGCTTTGATAAGTCAAACAGTAAGTTTGATAAGTCGATCTGTTTTTAACCCGGGAGAACACGCGCTTACCCAAGGTATGGAGGGTTTTAACTTTGTCACCAATAAAATCAAATTAAAACAGGCCGTTTATTTAGACGGAAATAATTCTTACAAATCTTGCGATAAAATAAGCTGAAGATTACTTTAAAAAAATTAGTGGTTGCAATTGTAAAAACCATACGCACTCAGAGTCTTTTAGGCCCTGCGCGCGTTCTCCCGGGTTAATTGACTTCATCAAATTTTTCGCATATTTTATTTTGTAAAAAATATTTTTATCCTTCCGAATGTTTCGAATTTTTTGTAGGGAGTATAAATTTGGTCTATTGAGAAGATTTTAAAAGATTGAGTTGAAATATGTACGGCAAGATAATTTTAACATAGAAAAAATATCCTCTCTGCGAGTCGCAAAATGACATCATTTTGCCAGTGTATATGAAAGAGTTCAAATCAAATTTTCTTAAAACTAATTACACCATCGGTTAGAAAAAAGTTTCAACTTTAAGATCTTTTATTTGGTTTGTTTATATCTTAAAAATTACGCCCTGAAAGAACATTGACAAAAAGGTAAAAAATGGTTTTTGGAGAAAAACACTCTTTTCGAATATTTCTTTTTAAAGAGTTAATTGCAACATTATTTCGAATTGATTATAGCATTTGAAACGTAAAAGTACGATCTTTCGAAATATGTCTGTTAAGTTTAACTGCGTCGAGAAGTTTGGTTGATTTGGATTTAAACAAAATGATCCAAAAACAGAAATAAACGTCGAAAAATGCTTATTCTTTCGTTTAGGTGTGTAAATGAGTTTGTGCGCATGTGAAAACGATTTCTTTCCCCGAAAACTAAAAAAAAAATCACTTTTAATGAAAGTGAGTTCCTCTTTATAATTAATATATCTGAAATTAATAAAAACGAATTAGAATTCTGAGCTTCAGGTACATCAGGAGAGATATTAGGCTACTCTCATAAAAATTTTGAGCCTCGTCCGTGCCGTAGATTTTTCTAGCCATTGCACACACACACACACACACACACAGACAGACAGAGCGATTTGTTATTTTATTAGTTTAGATATTTTGAATTACAAAATTTATACAAAGATATTTTTTTTTAAAATAAAGACAAAACTCTTACAGGGGATTAGATATAATGTAGGCGAAATGTCGGTAAAATGATGACAGGCAATTTCCATCGAATTGATTTAACCGAGAACTAATGTGCATTTACACACAGTCTCGCTTTTTTCTATGTTTTTACAGGAATGAGATTTCCGCTTTTTTTGGACACCAGTAAAATCTTAGAGAAAATGTTCTTCTCTTAAATCGCAAAAATGTTCCGATTAAATAATGTAGTATTTTCTCTAAGATTTTACTGGTGTACAAAAAAGCGGAAATCTCATCCCTGGATTTTAATGAAATTTTAACAGTTTACTATCTACATACTATTTATATGCAAAAGTAAGATTTTAGGGGCTAAACAAGCGAATTCGGTTTTTTCCCACTGTTAATGGCTGTTCCACTGTTAAAAAATAGTTTTTTAAAATGTATTATGAGTTTTCTAAAGTTTACTCTTGGACATCATATCGCACCTTACTAAACTATGAAGCTTTGTCAGTATATATTTAAAGGGGACAGTGCTTAATAATGTATTCTTGACGCATGGATTTTCTTTCATTTAAAAATTTACAATACATAAATGTCCATTATTAAGGTGTTAGAAAACAGTAATATTAATTGAAAGCAACATTTCTATAGAAATATATCATATGGAATTGTATTTCTTTTATACTTAACATAAATAAACAAAATTCCACTGTGAAAAGAAAATAAATTTACGCATAAAAAACACTGACGTATGATTTAATCGGTTATAGGAAAAAGAATCCGAACGTAAGCTTCTTTTAAAATGATTCCGACTTTCATTTTAACAGTATCGTTGAGATTTTTTTGTCAATCATAGTCACCGTTTTCCGCTTTTATCTCTCCCTCTAACCTGGATCTATATGGGCAACTTAAGGGTCCTGTCCCTGCCCAGGAAGACACTAGCGAGCTAATACTATTCCTAAGGAAGGCATTTTTTAATAACTCTTTCACGTTTTGACATTTTTAAACAATTCTTTTTTTTTTTTTTTCGCATTCGATAGTTGATGTCTCTCTCAAGATCGCTCCTTGATTATTTGTACGATTTTGGTCGCAAGTGTTTTTTATAAAGTTACTTTCACTTTCTGAACCGGTTCAGAAAGTGAAAGTAACTGGAATAAAAAATATCTGCAAACAAAATCGTAAAAGTAATAAAGGCGCGATCTTGAGAGAGACATCAACTATCGAATGCGAAAAAAAAGGAAAGAAAGAAATGTCAAAATGCGAAAGAGTTATTTAAAAATGCCTCCCCATTGGAATAGCATTAGCTCGCGAGTATCTTCGTGGGCAGGAACAGGAATATTTAAAGACTTGCCCATTCGCTGATTATCTATGAATGTTTACACTACTTCGTGTATAAGTAACCCCCCCCCCTTTCGGCTCCCAAATGTTTTCTGAAATTCCTCGTCTTATATACAAGTACGTTCGGTAGTTATTGCTTCCTATCTTTTTTCATATAAAATAAGGCTAAAACTATCAGAAGTTCAGAATGCGTGTATTTTTACTTACCCATCATACGTAGTATAGGGTAAGTCTTGAAATCGTTTTGAAAATCGAAAAATTTTTTTTGACGGATTTACACGTTTTAGATAGTGGAGATTCCGAAAAACATATTTTTAGAAAAAAAAATTTTGCCGTCCGTCTGTCTGTCTGTCTGTCTGTCTGTCTGTCTGTCAGTCTGTCTGTTTGTAAACGCTCTATCTCCCGAAAAAATTGAGATAGAGACTTGAAATTTTGTATGTAGTTAGTATGTAAGAATGGAACGGACCCTATTTAATATCAGTAACCTCGATTATCCGGAACTATTTTTTTCGGACTCTTAAAAAATTCGTTCTGATGAAAGGTATATAAAAATTTTCGAATTTTTTTGTTCTAAGGAATGGACGTAAAAGGCAATAAAATAACACACATTTTGCATGTAGAACGAAGTCGATCGGATTATTAGTTGCCGAGATATTTGTAATCCTGTTTTCCACATGCTTCGATTTTTCATGACCCTGTATTTCATTCAAATTTCAATTCAGAGGTATATTTTAATTGGAAATGAGACGCTTAATCCGACACAGTTAATTGTTAGTTAATAGAATTATTATTTTTGGAGTTATAAGGATGTTTCTTTTGCGCAGTTCCGTACTACTTGAGTAGTTTGGCGTTTTATATAATTTGTCGAAATTGGTACATCAGCAGTTCTTTAATATAGCATTACTATGTATATTAACAATATTTAAATTTTGTTCTGGAATTGCAATGCATTGTATAAATAGTTTTACACGTTTTATTTTCATATACATATCCATGATGGGAAAGTATTACGGTGGACCCAACGACTAGTTTTAACTGACAGTACATGGTATACAGTATTTCCCTGCAATATACGTAGTTTTTAATAACCAATAATTAATTTAAAAGAATGTTTTAGTTGAGATATATCATTCAGAATTGCACTTCCCTTACCCTAAAATTTAATAAACTGAATTACCGTATTTACTCGTGTATAACGCGTTAAAAAAATAGGGAAAAACTCTTTGGTGCGCGTTATACACGGAATAATTTTTTACTGCTGGATATCACACGATGTGCACATGAAATAAGAAATTAATGAAAGAAGATATTAAAACTCGGAAAATGTTACTTAATTGAAGTACTACTGCATATTTATTTCACTCCTTGCAGTTTTTAATACAACAGAGCTAATGACATTATCTAAACGCTAATTAGCAATTCTCTTTACAGTCACTCATTCCTATTTCTCGTCATTCTCTTACAACCCGAAATCTAAAAATGCATTTTCGTCTTGTTTTCTGGTCTGGTGTAATGTTTGTTTCGACTTTTTTTTTTTTTTTTTTTTTTTTTTTTTTTACTGAAATTCATTTGGTCATTTTTCATTAGCGTATCAAATTTATGGTGCGCCTTATATACGACATTTTAAGAAATCGCCATTTTCACTTGTAAAGTAGGGGTGCGCCTTATACACGCGTGCGCCCTATACACGAGTAAATACGGTATTGAAAATACTTCTTGATTTAGCAACAAACAAAAATGATCACTCTAAAACGCTTACAGTTGATTCTGATAAAAAAAATTTTTGAGGGCATATTTTTATAGTCAATCTATATAAAACAAAATTTTAGATTAAAACCTACTTCTGCGAATAATAAAGGATCCCAATAAGTTTATGCATGAAGTATACGTGACGCTCGTCGCAAAACGGTTAAAAAATAAATTTGATTATACATCTGTAGTCATTAAAAAATTAATGAAGCTGGTTATTGATAAAAAATACTGCCAACCAAGATTAATAATAAGCTCGAATCCACAAGGATCTATTCGGTAGATTTCAAAGAAGAGATAATTGCTCGGAAAATCTTATTAAATTAGAGTATTACTACAGCTTTATTTCACTCCTTGCACTTTTTTTACACGTTGACATTATATAAACGCTAATTAGCAATTCTCACTGCCGTCACTCACTCCTACCCCTTCCCCCCCCCCCGTCATTCACTCCCTGCCCGAGGTCTAAAAAATGTATTTTTGCCTTGTTTTTGGCCTGATATAATGTTTTTATCGACTTTCTTTACTAAAATTCGTTTAGTCACTCATTAATTTGCATATCAAATGTATGGTGCGCGTTATATACGAGATTTTAAAAAATCGCCATATTTTCTTGTAAAGTAGGGGTGCGCGTTATACTCACATGCACGGTATACACGCGTAAATACGGTATAATGGGAAAGATAATAATTTAACGGATAAAAAGTATTTACGTCCTGTAATTAACCGTTTACACACCGAATTAATATCGCAATGTAATGATAATTTTGTTTTCCCTATATTACAGCTTCAAATGCTTTAATTCATACATACAAATTTAAAAAATAACAAAATAATATGTTTCTGCAGTTTTTTTGGCTGTTTTCATTTCAGTGTTCGCATTTTGGAACATGATTATTGATTGACAATCTATGCAAATAAAACAAATTATTTTCTGCTATAGGCTATTGTATATTGTTCTTGAGTATTTTCTCGAATTCCTAAAACATTTAGATTCCTAACGGTCACATATAAGTAATATAAAGAAAACGTTAAAAGCATATAGTATACTTGTTACGCAAATTAATGAATTTACATATTGCTTATACCTATGATAAATGCTTAAACATAAATATTTTTTTTCAAAAGTTGAAATCAAACTTATATTTTATAGGAAAAATAAGGACATCGTTATTATGTTGGAAAATAAATGTTTTGTATTACAAATAATGCAATGTTCCCATTTGGGAACATTGGCGTTTAAACGGTTAAATATGTTGTATGAAATTGATTCCGAATGCAAGCTTCTTTATAAATGATGCCAAGCTCTCCGTTTTTCAAGAGGTTTAAAAAGGAATTTACGAGTCCATTAAATCAATGACCAACATATACATAAGCATAACCATAAATGTCAACAAATCTAAACTTAGAAATTTATTTCATCGAAAGTAGTAAAAAAATATACAGATTGTGGTTTGTGGGCGATTGTTTCCAGTAATGTATTTTTCCAGTTTCTTTCACATAATATAATTTTCATGATCCGAAAATTATTTCTAAGATTTTTGTAACAAAATACCTTTTTTCTTGTTATTTATATAAGCCTATTTACTTGAGTTTATTTAAAAATAAATAAATTCATGGATAATGAGTAAAGGTAAAATAATTTATTCATGAAGACAAGCTAAAAATTCCTAAAAACTTTTGCGTTTTGTTTAAAAAAAAATCTGTTAAAAAAATTAGTATTATTTTTTAACTTTTAACGTTAAATAGTCCGCAACGAGCCGTATTGGTCATTTTTAAGGAACCAACTAAATTTAATTAATCGCAAGATTTGCAGTTTTCGTATGTGGGAAAGTTGGATAAAACCGGGTAGGTGGATAAAATAGGGAACCAGGCTTTAAGGCTTTATTCGTGGAAGTTTCTAGCTGAAACTTCTAAAATAACTTCTAGGCAAGCGGAATGCCAGCTCCCAGTAAGCAGAAGTTGTCTAAACCAACTCATTTCGCAGTGGTGCTTTTTTTAAAGTTTCGCGTGAAAATGTTAAAAATTCAACGTCTTCACTGTCACGTTGCCAATTCTAAATACCTGAAGATTTAATTTAATTGAGTATAACGTATGATAGCCTATTAATTACTTGTTATTTGAACGTTTTGTATTAGTTTTTATGAGTTGCCTGAAAATACTATAGTCACATTTCGTCAAAATGGCGTGTTCGGACAAAACCGGGATGCAGGTGGTCGGACATAACAGGGAAGTTCCCGGTTTCGGACAGCTCATTTATTTGCGTGATTGAAATAGAATTAACTTGTTTAAAATACAAAAATTATTATTTAAATTACTAAGTTGTTATATTGGAAACTGCTTTTAATCTTTTATATTCCAAATTAAGTTGAAAAAAAAAAATACAGGAAATCATAGAGTTGTGGAATCATCGAGAAAATCATCGATTTTCATCAATTGAGAGGAAATAGAAAATAATCCTTTGGCTGAATCTCAAAAAATTTCTGACCAAAAACAAATCCTGATAGACCTACCTGTAGAAAATTATTAGCCTCAGTCTGAGAAACAGAACGGGTCTATATGAAAGCAGCCAACGCCGACTTCGAAGGCTCCAGTTCCTGTAGAAGACGACGATGTGGAATTTGGTTGGTGGTTTGGTTATGTGGTTGCTGTATAACTTTCTACGTTTTCTTAAGGCCTGGGCAGAGATATGCGGCGTCCTTTTGCTGTCTCACCACAGGATATAAAACCTACTTTAGTACAAACGGACCCTAGAACCATCGGGAATTCCCACATGTGGCGAGGGAAAATAGCTGTTCTTACTTCAACCCTCTACAAATTAGAACTCGAAAGAGAAGGAAAAGAATGGATGAAATAGAAAGACAAGAAGAACTTAGCCATGAAGAAAAACTTTTCAAGATGACAGAAAAATTGTAAAAAACTGAACTGAAAAAAAAAACTTGCCATCAAACAAGGAGAAGGATAAAAGGGAAACACGCATCTTAACACGCTAAACATAAGGAGAGTTGCATACCATGACTTCACTTCAGAGAGTGGTCACAAGACGCGTGAAGCAATGTAGATGAACAAGATCGAATTTTCATCTGTGATTTTTGTGCCTAGCATTTTTAATTCTTAAAACACAACGTAGATTTAATATAGATTCACATTCTATAAGTATAATATGACAATTTCTGCAATTTTTTCTTTAATAAATGGTGTTATTGCAAAGTCACAAAGTTGCAAAGTTGCTTTTGATTATTTCTTACAAGTTCCCGGTTTCTCTGACCAGGTCGGACAAAACCATGACGTTGTACACTTTTGAAAAAAGTATTGTTATGATCTCAATTGCTATTGTTCCCGACTGTATGAATACTTTCCTTCTTCACAAGGAATCAATTTATCGTTTAAATACAAATTTTGGCCGTTTTGTTCACATAGTGCATAATTATTTAAAAAAAAATATTAGGGTCCCGGTTTTATCCGACTTTCCCCTACATTAAATTTGAAAAAGAATTTCTAAAAATTACTCTCTTAATACCCAAGTTGGTTTCATTTGTGGCGATTTATTTTAATCAGCAAATATCTTTTAAATTACTACCATGCTTGAAGAGAAATTGGCGCCCTTGGATATGATCGATAGTGTAAAATTGTGAATAACCACATTTTCTAAAGCTCATGATTAAATGCAGGTTATAACCCTCTTGATGCTTGTATTCGGTACATGGTATCGGCCGAACAACCACAGAAGGTGTTAAAAAAAAAAAAGCTAAATTCAGTAAGTTTAATGCATTAACCAGACGGTAGGATGATGCTTTAGTACTTCGGAAGACCAACGCGACTTCGAGATCATGATAACTCAATCGTTATACACAGTAAAAAATTTGACCCTTTTGTTGCATCATCACTCCATCGTTTTTATAGAATATATCTGTTTTGACCAATGAGAATGCTCCATAATATAGCGAAGTAATCGCTTCCTATAAAAACGATGGAGTGACGATGCAGCAAAAGGGTCAATTTTTTTACAGTGTATGACTTCACTAGCGATATAAATAGTCAAATCATATCACTAAACTATTTTTTTTTTACGAATTCAGTTATTAATTTCATGAAACATCGCCATTAAATGTCGTTAAATCAAAAGTGGAAAAGTATACTAATTTTGTTTGTTTTTTGGTTCGTCATACAAATTCATGAATCTATTTCATGCGCGTTTATCGCGGGGAAAAGTGAAGCAGACAGCTGCAAAGTTTATGTGAGCTTTATGTTCCATAAGCTGTAAGTTCCATTATCCTGTCCAATCTTTTTTTTTTTTTTTTGCTGCGTTCGTAATTATGTAAATACGTAGCACCTATAGTTATCGTTCAATCTGTCCATCCGTTAGCAAATAACAATGCAGAAACTACCCAACCGAATCATTTCAAAGTTAAAATATATAATTACTACAAAATTTTGTCGAGTCACTTCAAATTTTATGAAAATCGGATGCATAGATCAATGACAGGGACAATCAAAAGTATTCCGTTACTTTACGGTGAATGGGGAAAAATGTTTCGAATGCATTTTAATCGTTTGAAATTTAAAAATACATAATTTTGTCGAGCTATTTCAAATTTTATCAAAACGGATGCATAGATCAATTACATGGACAATCAAAAGTATTCCATTACATTTGGTCAATGGGGAAAAAAGTTTCAAATGGACTTTAATCGTTTGAAATTGAAAATACATAATTATTGTGTTAGTTTGTGCGATTTATTTCAAATTTTATCAAAATCGGATGCATAGTTCAATTACAGTGACAATCAAAAGTATTTCGTTACAATACGGTGAATGGGGATGAAAGTTTCAAATGGATTTTAACGTTTGAAATTGAAAATACATAATTATTACATTATTTTGTGCGATTTATTTCAAATTTTATGAAAATCGGATGCATAGTTCAATTACAGAGAAAATCAAAAGTATTCCGTTACATTACGGTGAATGGGGAAAAATGTTTCGAATGCATTTTAATGGTGTTACACCCATTCGAACATAAGAAAAATGATATGCATCTATGACGTACATATTATGCTATACATTTCGCATAATCTGTGGTGCAAAGAACATTTATTATTAATTTACAAAGGCCACACAAATGTATTCCATAACATAATCTTATAGGGAGAACATTGTTTGGTGCGTATTTTAATTGTAATTCACTATTTACAATTTTATGAGATTGATATATGAGAGTGATATTTTTAAAACTTCGTTATCGTACGAACGCACCTCATTTGCCACGCTTCACTTGCAATTTCCAACTTGTTTTAATTTGTTTAACAATTCTTTTGAAAAGAATTTCCTTAATCGTTGCTTCACATACAATTACATCGCCAGTTAAAAGACTAGTCACTGTATGCTGGAATATATAGTTTTCCGAAATTTAACGCTTACATCAACTTTACAGCACTCTGTTGCATGTTTTACAGTGATAAACGTCTATGGATTAGGTTTGTCCATTTTTAATGCGCTTTCGTAAGTATGTAAATACGTAGCACTTACAGTCGTTGTTCAATCTGGCCATATGTTCGCATATAACAGAGCAAAAATTATACAACCGAATCGTTTGAAATTTGAAATACAGTGTGTTTATAAAGACACGAACCCATTTTGGTGTTTAATTACTCATAAAATAATAAAGATAGATTAAATTTAATAACATAAATGGTTAGATAGACTCAAAAAGTTTCATGACATTTGTCAATGAGCTTCCACGTGTGCCCCCCCCGTCGCACAGAAAAATATCAAATCGATAGTCTGTGGATGCCGATATGCTTGCCGCTACCTGGCGTGAAATTGACTATCGACTTGATATTTTGATATGAGGGAGCACACGCGGAAGTTCATTGACAAGGGTCATGAAACTTTTTGAGTCTATCTAACCATTTATGTTATTAATTTTAATCTATCTTTATCATTTTATGAGTTAATAAATATCAAAATGGGTCCGGAACTTTATAAACACCCTGTATATAATTGCTGCATCATTTTTTCGAGTCATTTCAAATGAATGTCGGATGTATAGTTTAATAACAGGGACAATAACACAAGCGACAATCACAGCGAGTAAAATAAGTATTTATGTAAAAAAGGCATTTACGTAGTATGCATTAATAGCTTCAGCAAAATGGAATCCAAATGTAAGATTTTTTTATGAGTAAAATCAAATGGCAATATTTCAAGAGGTTTAAAAAAGAATTTATTTCGCCATTAGAGCAACGTCCTGTACTTATATACATATTAATATCCCATAAACATCCATAAATCTAAAGTTACTACTTTATGTCAACGTAAAAAATAGTGCATTGCACTTTCACTTGTTTCAATAAATACATCACTCATTCTATTTCTCATAACAAAAAATACGTGATTTGAAAATTAATATTTTTTATTTAATTTCCTTACCGAAGCGCTTTTTCAAAACAAAAATCTTTCACATACGTGTTAACAATATTTGCATAATAAATAGGGGGAACAATGGTACATTGATACTTGGGGCACATTGATACACCCCCTGTACAGCACACAGGGTCATTACAGGAAGTTTCACAACAGCTCCAAAAGGTGATACTAGAGAAATTAACAACATACAGAAAGTTTTGGAATGATTCAATAGTTTGATGAAATGGGATGGGTGATTAATTGTTTTTGTTGGTCAAAAGTAAATTTGAGTTATATAATTGAAATGGAATTATACAACTGTTCCAGCATTTTCAACCGAAAAGAATACCCTCCCTGGCAAGTAAAGCTACTCTTTATCAGTTCCTCATTCTTTATTGTTAGATAAATTATGATGTGTTGGATTTGCGACTCATTTTATTTAAAATGGCTGCATGGGGCACAATGATACAGTCTTTGTCGGGGCACATTGATACAATCTAAAACCTTTTCTAGTTCATTTTTTCATTATCTTTTATTTTTATTTTTACCATACAATCCTTAATTCATCCATTTTTCGTCAAAAATTTCTACTATTAGTTTTTATTGAAGTGAAATAGCTCTAATTTCTTTATATTAGAACATTTTACAGTATTTTTGCAAACAGAAGACGTAGAAACTTACACAATATCTTGTGCCAGTACAATTAACAAAAGAAATGAACGGCAGCCTGGCGAATCTCAAATTTATATCGATTCTAAAGAGAAAAAGTATTATCGACATGAGAAATGTTAAGTAAGAGAAACAAACTGCGGAACAGTACATGATAATTATATTTTTTAATATAATTATTCTTTATTTTCAGTTTGTAAACCGATTTATAAACAGAAAACCTAGTAATTCTTTCACCTTTCCTAAGAAAGAAGAGAAGTCTGGGGTTAAAGTGCCAGATATGACAAAGTTACCACAGCCAATAAACAGACAAGGAACAGCCAGAACATCGGGTCATTATACATTTCATTTTGATTGCTTTAAATAAATTATGTGCGATTTTAATGTCTATAAATATATATAAAATGGTTTTCTAACTATTTTTCTGTGAAAAATATGCATTGGTGTTATTTTGTCTCCATTTTTCCCAGACGTTTCGAAGTGTATCAATCTGCCCCGGGGATGAGGCACTTAGATACAAATTACTTTTTTTGATTTTTTTTAAATTACATGCAAAAATAATATATAAAACAACGATTGTACATTTTTGCAACACACTACACAGGTTTTGCTGACATCCCATAAAAAAATAACTTTAAATTTCTGCTTTCTAGACACCAAATTTTTTTTTTGAAAAAAGCTGTATCAATGTCCCCCAGTTCCCCCTATGTTATGATATGTTTCTTTTTAAAATAGTGTTGTAAACAGAATTTAATAATAACCGCCTGTGGTAACACCGATTATATCAATTGCCTGTAATTCTGAGCCTATTTACGCGAGATAAAACGTAGACAAATAGACAAAAAAAAAAAAACTCATTTATAAACATTTTTTAGTTATGTACGAAAGTGTTAAAAAAAAGGTTGGTTATTTAAACTTTCCATTAAAATACTCAAATATTATCTCATTTTAAATATTTATTAATGTGTTTTTATATGATTATAATCCAGATGTTTTTGATACACATTCCCAGAAATTTTTATCTCCAAAAAATTAAAAATTTCACTTATTTTTCCTTTTTTAATTTTTTTTCTAACATTGAAAGAAGAAAACTGTCACCATGAAATCGTTCCCAATCCAATGTGAAAAAAAAAGTTATGAAAATGCGTTCCCAATGAGTCAATCATTCCATATTTAATGGTGATTTAATGATCTTTTACACAATGGTCCGATGCTTCTTTGAGAAGAGATAATCGGTATTCTATTAATTTTCCATTTGTGTGTTCATTAAGATCAGGTTTGCCTATAAATTCTCATTATGTCTCTTAATTATATGACAACATTCTGTTTATTAAATAAAAGAGAAAAGGTATTAAAACCCCGAAAATTCGGATTAATTGGGACCAGACCCAATCCGGATTATCCGGAGAATAAGAAAAAAAAAAATGAAATAAAACAAAACATACTAAGAGAAAATCCCCTTTATATTTAACTTATTGATTATTTACAAACAGTAAAAATGTTTACTTTATAATAAAAAAAATTTGTAATTTTTCGCTGTGCCAGTTTTCTGTACCTTTTGCGAGCCGTACGGTCACGCATCCGCTTGAGGATAAGTAGTTCGTTGGGTGTAGTTTAAATAAGAGTTTAAATAAGAAAGCTTAATTTATTCTTCAAAAAAGATTTCAGAAAAAAGTTTTTTTTTTTTAATTCAGACTACGACGATGAAACAAGTTTGTTATGGAAATTAGCTAAATCGCTCCTCAAACTTGAAAAAAAAACATGACCAAACTGATTCGGGTTAACGGAGTCCGAATTAGCGGGGTTCTACTGTAATTTTCCATTTGTGAGCCATTTACTGTGTTCATTAAGATAAGGGGTGTCTATAAATTCTCATTCTGTCTCTTAATTATATGACAACATTCTGTTTATTAAATAAAAGGAAAAGGGTATTATTGTGAAAATGTTAACCCTATGTTAGGTACAAACACGTAAATTTATTTCTATAATAAGTATTCATAATGTTGCCCAATCTATACTAATATTATAAGGACTAAACTTTCTTTGTTTGTGTATTTACAAAATGAATTACAGAAACTATTTTGATATTTAATATAAAATGTCGCATGATTTTTCCGGTAACAGTTGCATTTTGTATTTATTAATGAAACAATTTTAAAATAACATAAAAAACTTACTTTAAAATTTATCTGTGAAGTTTGAATGCATAATTTCAACTGAAATTTATAGCATTACTTTTCCAGGAAAAAAAGGGACTGACAAAAACTTAGTTATTACCTGATCTGCAGATTCTCACAACCCTTATCCATAAAAATTAAACTGTACCTCACATTATAAACCATGATTTCTGATCAGTAATTCTCAACCTTTTATTGACCTTCCCCCCCACCCAAAGCATCTGACAATCCAGATGTCCCCACCTACCAATTCTGTAACATATACCTTTTATTGTAAATTAAAAGATAAACTAATTCAGACGGCAGACGGTGGATGCAAAAGATAAGGCTTCACAATAACTGCACATATAATATAAAGCATCACTTTAAAACATCAAATTATTAGGATGAGCGAAGCGAATCCTCTACTAGGCCACTCAAGTTACACTTTGTCGTACACTTTATAAAAAAAACTATTCAGTATTTTGATTTTGAAATTAAACATAAGAATAAATTATGATTTGTAGATTTGCACAATGTTATTTTTTTACAGAATAACCCTTAAAAAATAATATTTTAATAATTATTTTATTCTACATGTTTTTCTATTATAGACGCATTTTTGCAAATAAAAAATTGAACGCGTATCTTTTTATTTTCAGAAGGAAAATAAACCATGGGGTTAGTAATTATAGGTAGAATCATGATTAATTAATTTAATTAAATATATTTTCATTATTCCGCCAAAATCGTTTGCAAATAAAAAATTTAACCCGTATCTTTTTATTTTAAGAAGGAAAATAAACCATGGAGTAAGTAATTATTGATAGAATCATGGTTAATATATTAAATAAAATATATTTTCATTATTCTGTCAAAATTATTCACGCAGTTTATACTTACGGATTTTAAAAGAATTACATTATGATTTATTTATTAAGGTATTTACTTTGGTAAACTGGCAGCAAAAGAATCATAAACAAGTAAAATTGATTCTTATATTTAGTATTTAAAGTGAATATTTTGTTAAGTTTCCTAAGTTTGGTATCCGAATCGAAAGATTGAAGAATAATTGAGATTGAAGAATAATTTAAGAATATTTTAATTGATTGAAGAATAATTTAATTGAATCAAATTATTACTGTTTATCAGGTTAAAGGTGGTCAACTTGGATACAGTGGGCAAGTTATTAATTTCCCACAAGACATTACGGAATTTTGTACTTTATTACCCCATTCCATTATTTAAACCAGACTTATATCATAAATAAAAAATTCCGAAGAAATCCTTAGTTATTTGGCTGAATTTACATTTCTAAAATTTAAATGTGCCAAAACATGAGCTAACGTTTTTGCTTAATAAAGATGCAAAAATAATATGAAAAATTTTGTTACATTCAAATATTTATCTTATAAAATAATGCTTTGCAAATCCAAACAAAGCACGGCTTTTGCTAGTTTTATAAATGCTATAAGTGATCTATTAAAATAAAATAATATGGCAAATAATAAATTTACATGTTTCATTGCTCTGACGGCAACTTTTTCAAAAATAATAAATGATAAAAAGGAAAAATTTCCGGTAAATAGCTTCAAATTAATTGTTTTTCTGTTTTATTACTTACCCATCATAAGTAGTATAGGGTAAGTTTGCAATCGTTTTGAAAATCAAAAAAAATTTTTTTTTGACGGATTTACACGTTTTAGATAGTGGAAATTTCAAAAGACATATTTTTGGAAAAAAAATTTGCCGTCCGTCCTTCTGTGTGCCTGTCTGTCTGTAACCGCTCTATCTCCCGAACAAATTAAGACAGAGACTTGAAACTTTGTATGTGATTAGTATGTAAGAATGGGACGAAGCCTATTTAATATCAATAACCTCGATTATCCGGAACTATTTTTTTCGAACTCTCGAAAAATTCGTTCTGATGAAAGGTATACAGAAATTTTCGAAATGTTTCATTTTAAGGAGTGGACGTAAAAGGCAATAAAATAATACAAATTTTGCATAAAGAACAAAGTCAATTGGATTATTAGTTGCCGAGATATGTGTAGCCCTGTTTTCCACATCCTTCGATTTTTCATGATCCTATATTTCATTCAAATTTCAATTCAAACATACATTTTAATTGGAAATGAGACGCTTAATCCGACTCAGTAAATTATTAGTTAGTATTCTTATTATTTTTGGAGTTATAAGGATGTTTCTTTTTCGCAATCCGGTACTACTTGAGTATTCTGGCGTTTTATATAATTTGTCGGAATTGGCTCATCAGCAATTCTTTGATAGAGCATAACTATATATATTAAAACTATTTAAATATGCGTTTAAATTTTATTTTGGAATTGCGATGCATTCTATAAATAGTTTACATGCATTTTATTTTCATATTTTATATTATGCATATCCATGATGGGTAAGTATTACGGTGGTCCCCCAACGGCTAGTTTTTAATTTGAAGCTATTTTAGTGGAAAATTTTCCCTTTTATCGTTTATTGTTTTTGAAAAAGTTGCCGTCAGAGCAATGAAACATGTAAAATTAAAAGATATTATTTGCCATATTATTTTATTTTAACAGATCATTTATAGCATTTATAAAATAATTTAATAACTGCCCATTTAACATTGTGTGTTCTTGTTTTATAAATGCTATGAGACCAAAGAGTTATTTTTCAACTTAGTTTAATATGAAAGAAAATTTGTATACAGTCTACATAGATAGCATCTCAAAGTATTATCAAAGAGATCCTCATATTTAACAATACAACTTTTAACATTGTTACATTTTATTAGTCAGTTTTGTAACTGATTAACCAGTTGAAGAGAAAACAATTACGTTTCTGTAATTCTGAAATCCTACTGGAAATTTGAAAATAAAAATATATATATTAATTCCAAAATAAGGAAAAGCAATATCACGACTTTTGTCCACCAAAGTAAAATGTAATGAAATTTTTCTGGTGCATATCTTTGTTAGTCGTACGTGGGATATAATATATCCCACCGCCTCTCAAGGGGTTAAGAATTAGTATAAAAAAGTTTCGGATATTAAATTTTCTTTCTATGGGTACAGTCAGTGTTCTCGTTGACATCTGACCAACGTTAGTAATTTGGCTAATTAAAAATAAAAAACATTCGCGAAATGAAAAAAGTATTCGTCCTGTGTAGCACTAAAAAAAATCTTTTATCTTTTAATGTACCCCCCCCCCCTTTTTTTTAATGTGTTCTTAAATAACCTAAATTTTTATATCTGTGACAACGATTATTATCAATCTAATTTTAACTATCCGCTACAAATATATTAAAAATATGTATATATGCATATGTATGAAAAACAGAAAAGCAAAGAAAGAAAAAGCAAAAATTGAGTACCAGCTGTTTGTCGAATCTAATCGCTTGTTTATTCGCCAAATGAAGAATTTAGTCTCAATTTGGCGCAATCGCGAGAGACAGCGAGAACCCCGAGTACAGTACACAAAAAGCATTTCAGTATTCTTGTTTTTAACCATTTTAAAGAAACATTACTTCCCCTCAAAACACATTTTTCTAGTTTTCCTGTGAAGGGGATACTACAGTCAAACGAGAAGACACGTTCGTTAATGATAATCTTATGGAAGAAATTTATAAAGCTATCTCGATCGCATTTCAATATTTTAAGATGATTTTTACTACATTGGGTTGCTGAGATCAATCTGAATACAAGCCATTTTTAACTTTTTCGATTTTGGTTGCAGATATTTTTTATAAGTTCTTTCGCTTTTCAAACCGGTACCAATAATGAAAGCGTCCTCTAAAAAATACCCGTAAGCAAAATCGAAAAAGTAAAAACGGCCTGCATTCGGATCGATCTCAGCTATTGAATGCTAAAAAATCTTTTTTAAAATATTGAAATGCAACCGAGATGTTTTTATAAATTTCTTCCATAAAATTAGTATTAGCGAATGAGTGTTTTCATTTAAGTTAATTTAATAAGAGAATCATATGTAATAATTCTCTTAATATCGTTACTTGGCTGCCTTGTGTTATCCAATTATAAATTTGAATACCAGAATCTAAATTCCGTTTATTAATTTATCAGCTTTACGACTACAAATTTTGTGCCACTTATCGACTCACTGACACACATTTTGTAAAAGCATGTTTTTCTGAATCTTTGACCGCTAAAGCATGTAAATCAGTCTAAAACGAGATTTGGAAATTTTTCATGAATTCAATACTTTATTCTTGTAAAAATAATAAAAAAAAAACTTTAAAAAGATTTATTCAGTGTGAAAAAAAAATTGCAAAAAAAAAAAAAAGAGAGAGACTATAAATTTAGGTTAGATGAGAAAAAATCATGAAATAGTTTTTTGGACAGAATCTTAAATAGGAAGCGTATTATTAATTTAGTATAATCTTGCTTCATGTAATGTGTACTTTTCGGAAAGTTCTGCATCATTATTTCAAAACGGAAAGATAAATAACTCATTATATTTAGGAACCTCATTTACTTTTGTGAATAGCAAATGTGTTATAAGAATCATGTAATAGATATTTCTTTAGAAAGAATGAACGTTTTCTATTTTTACGGGTATGTCGATTTTAGGTGCGTATTAATTGTTTTGGTTATTTTAATTATTTTACTATGAATTAGTCTTTTTATGAAACCTATCACAAGGGTTTTTTTTTTAAAGAAAAATGGTATTTCTTCTTCCTTAGTAAGAAAATAGAAAATCCTTTTCTATTTGAAAGCTAAAATTTTATTTTATTAGCGACAACAATATATCCGTCGTGGAAACTAATTAAGAATGCATCCAAGCTTGCATGCGTTGTATTAAAGTTAAAATTGTGTTATCACTGTTTGATTGTTACAATCTATACTAGATCTCATACAATAAATTTGAATCATCTGATAAACACAATTACAAAAATACAGACAATTTAATTAAATAGGTAATTAAAAAAATCATAAAAATCAATTATAAAACAAAACAATAAACGTTTTGAATTTATTCGAAGTTCCTATAATGCAGTAATGTAAATATGAACAAAACCACGAGTGATAACATAATTGAACTTGCAGATGAGAGCTTACGACAAAAACAATTAAACATGGAGATGGGTAATTGTTATTTAATTATAAATGTTTAATTGTTCGTGGCGCATGCTCTCAACTACAAGTTCAATTATGTTATCTCTCATGCTTTTATGTTTATTAACATTACTGAAGAGTAACTAAGTTCAAAACATTTAAATTTTTTTTAAATGATTTAATGTGTTTTTTTAAATTTTTAATTAAATTATCTGTATTTTTGTCATTGTTTTTAGAAATTATCAACACACTTAAAAGGTTTTTTTCAACTTTAATTGAACGTTATATTTTAAAATAACTGCTATAGAAAGCTTTATATGATTTTATACTTTTCATTTATAAATCCCAATCTATTTATTTTGTCTTTCAAATTTATCTCAATATATTACACATCTCCATAAAAATAAAACTATATTTTTTCTAATTCACTTTCAAGAACAAGAAAGATACATTTTATTATAAGCATTTAAAATTTTTCTGGTTTTATTTTTTATACACACACAAACGAAAAATTATTTACAATTTAGAAAAAATGTTTCTCGTGTATAAGTCAGCAATTCGTGAAAGGAAAATATTGCCTGTTGAATATAACTTCAAGGCATTTATTCTCCTTCAAGCATTACTATCTCTATATTTTTTAAATAATGCCATCTATAAATATTTCGTTTAAGATGTGGTTCTCCTGAAAAAATATTTTAGTATTACTATTTTTACAAATGTGTAATGAATTATTGAAGTATTTTTATTCAAATTTAGTAGCATTTCTAATTTGTGTATTATGTGATATTGTAAAATGTGCCTGAAGCCAATAATTGGCAAGATAATCGCAAGATAGTTCCTCGTATATTCTTCTCTGTAGGAAATGTTAATCCGGTTCCCGGGGGTAGACATTGTATAGTTCTAGGGATAAATTCGCGATCTTTGAGTATTGAAAACACAAAATTTTAAACTTTCTAACTGATATCTGATTTTTAGGGGGGGAGGGGGAGACACTCACCCCCCGGCCACTAGAGATGAGTTCGGGCTCGTTTTTCGAGGCCCGAGCCCGAAAAATTTTTTGTCACCAGAGCCCGAGCCCGATACCAATAATATACAAAATAAAATTGTATTGTATTTAAAAATTGTTTCAAAAGTAATATCTCATTTTTAAAAACTTTTTACATAGATATGATTTTTAAAAGAAAATTTAAATTCATTTTTATCAAAATTCGTATAAAATAAAAATATACTTCATATGTAAAAGTATTCTCATATTCTTTCCTCCTTTAACAAGCAAATTTGATGGAAACGTTTTTGTTTAATGAAAAAATGCATGAAATTTGCAGAAATAATTACTATTTGTAAACTAGCGAATCGAACAACGTTTTTCAATTTTCTGTAAAAAGTATACATATTTCATTATAATGGATTCTTTTCTCATAACAATCTGCCATGACTGACAGATACCTGAAAATCAACGTAAATTAAAAAAAGTGACATTGTTATTTTAAAGGTCCTATGTTTTTATAGAAAAAGAGGAAACACTGATCGATTGCTTTCTGGTTGAATAACATGGTAATAAAATTTACTTAGGGAGAAAAGTGATTTCGAGAAGGAACAGCGTCCTCAGCATTAGTAGAAGTCATATTCATGATGACAAATGCATATAATAATCACTAAAGTTATTTTCATAAGAAAAACGACTATGTTTCATGCACAATCGAGTATTAAATAAATTTGAAAACCTTCAGCTAATTCTTGTCTATCGAAAACAGAAGAAAATATTACCTTCGTGTTATGTAACTAAATAATAAATAAATAAACGATCCCATTAAAAATTATGTTCTGCAAACGAAAAGCCAACAAAGATTAAATTTATTGTTGTGTTTGTTATGATTGGCACCATATAAATAGATCGTTGGAGGAAGTTCCGCAGACATAAATCTGTAATTATCTGAAATTTTCATTTGAAACTGCAATGAAATACTAAAATAAATAAACAAGCATTCAGTTCTCCCGTCATTTTGATAAAAAAGAAATAAAATGACTTGAAAAGGAATAAGTAAGCAATTTTAAGTGGAAAAAGTTATTTCAATCTTTTCTACACATGAGTAAATAAAATTTTCCGGCTTTAGAAAAAATGAGCCCGGGCCCGCCCGAGCCCATGTCGAGCCCGTCTCGGGCCCGGGCTCGGGCCCGGGCTTTCGGGCTCGGGCTGAGCCCGTCTCATCTCTACCGGCCACCATCTGAATTTAACACTGAGTCGGCTATGAGCAACTTCTTAACATTAGAACCGCGGTGACGGGTCATTTTGACCCGTATCATATGCAGCGATGTTGATTCAAACCAGAAAACTTTTTATAGAATTAGCTAAATATAAGCTGGTCAAAAATAAATGCAATATATAACTTAAACAGTTTTGAATGAAAATTCCGGTGAAAAATATTTTTATAAAACTTGAATGAATTTTCCCGCGGTTCTAGTGTTAAAAAAGAAAAAAAAAACTTAAATTTAAATGTGTCACATACTTAAA
Organism: Maratus speculifer; assembly: GCA_964019185.1. Taxonomy (NCBI): domain Eukaryota; kingdom Metazoa; phylum Arthropoda; class Arachnida; order Araneae; family Salticidae; genus Maratus; species Maratus speculifer. The sequence goes on along the minus strand of OZ025301.1, from coordinate 576,074 downwards.
ATAACTCCGATCCAAAATCACTCAAAATTGAAAAACACAAAATATGTAATATGTAATATGTAATATGTAATATGAACTTTAAAAATAAACCTTTGAACATAAAATATTTTCTGAGGAAGAGCCTGGTGAAGGCTTGAAAGTATTAAGATGTTTTTAAATAAGATTAACTATTAACATCTATATTTGATTACTTTAATCGCCTTTTAAATAAACCTGACTTCTTTAAAGTTCACATTATATATTTTGTGTTAAAAACAAGGTGAAAATTGTGTTACGTCATATGTTTTTATATTTATTTTCAAAACACATGTAATCACTTTTGTTTATTTGTTTGTATTTATGACAGCGAATTATCTACACTTGGGATATGGGCCCTAAAGGGGCTGTTCCCTCCGTGGTGGGTCTTCTAAAGAGAACCTAGCCCGTAGTGGCGCAAGGAAATCCAAGGTTCGAAGAAAACCACGGAAAACTTCGAACGGTTAAGAAAACGGATGCGATTGGGCTCGAACCCAGCAACTGCCGTCTACAAGTTTCAGAGGCAGAAACTCTCGGCCACTGTTGGGGCTGTAATCATTTTTGATTTTGTTTTGCTCAAATATGAATCGTTATTTACTGATTCTCTGAATCTACAAATTAAAGCAAAATATTCCAACATTTATTTAATGCTCAAAATCATTAACAAAAAATTTTCAATTGATTTTTTATTTAAAATATATAAGAGCATTATTTGTAAGTACTTTTATTTTTTATAATGCTGTGAATAATTTGACATTTTCAGTAATAAACTTTTTTTATGCCACTGTCAATGAAATAAACCATTACAGGGTGAACAATGATCGTTTTGTCTGATTTGATACCATATCATGTTTCAAAATTGCGAAAGAAATATGTTTATTTTTTTAAACAAACCTACTCAATTCCGTATAAATGCATGGATTTTTATATTTTAATAAGTATTTCAGTTTTTCTGAGTGTTTAAGCAGTGCGTGAGTCATTATACAAGCCTTATATACTTATTTTTATTTGTTATTAAATATTGTATTCGTTAATTAAAATGAATCGTTTTATCCTCTGGACACTGCCAATCCAGATTAATTAGCTAAAATTTTATGATTTAATTATTTACAAGCAGAGATGTTTTTAAGCATTTCTGATTAATGACAACAATTAATTTTTCAAAAGAAAAAAATATGTATATAAGTGTTAATGCACATATTTATAATCTTAAATGAGAAAAATATGCTTTTTTTAAAATCTCATAATCACACATTGAACGCAGCTTTACGTAAACGAAATAAATGTAAAGGGAATTAAATTTTGTACACTTTCGAAAAAATTCATTCTAAATTTTTCTTTCGAGAAATTTCGCATTCGTTACGTTAAAAGATATTAAAACTTAATATGTTAGACGGTTAGTTATACTCTTTTCTAAAGATAATTAAAGGTAATGAGTAATATAATTTGACTTTTTTTTAACTGCTGTACAAATAAAGTGATATAATTTTTTTTTTAATCTTTCTCAAAGAAGTAAAGCACCTTGGAAAAACTATGTAATAATTTATGTGTCTTATATAATTATAAGAATGCAACTCAATTATTCAATTATTATTTCAAATTCACTCACATTTAATTAGGATACAGTTTGTATATTTTTATTTATGTGGCTTATTAATTTTAAATTATATTATATTCATTATGTGCCTCACTAAGGAAATTTTGTTGTCAAGATAACAACAGATAATTTAATATTTTTAAGCAGCTTAAACTCCAATTACTTTTCTCTGAGGATGATAATTATTTTTTAATGCAAATAAATAAGAACGCCTTTATGAATTACTTGATAGTACCCGTATAGATTTTACATTAAGCAACTTGAAAACTTCATTAGAAAAATGCTTGAATTTTTAACTAGCTAATTTTAACTAATTAGAAATTGAAATTTTAATAAATTAGTTCATTATGTAAGTGAATTATGTAAGTTTTCAGATGATGCTGTTAGTCTAACTTTGTTAGAGAATTTTCCTCTTACTAAATTTTAGATTCTCTAAACTTACTTATTGAAATAAAAGAATGTTAATATTGTAATTTATAACAATTATATTTGTTTTTTATAAGAACTTTAACTGAAAATATTAGATACAGCATTTATTTTTACATACTAAAGTCTCATTTATTTATTTATTAAAAAATTAGCAATATTTAGTGTTTTGAAAGTCTTATTTAACTACACGACCGTTAAAATTTTTCATTAACTTTCCTTTTAACAGTCTCATTCTAAAACTTTATGCTTAAAACTCGGTGCTAGCAGCTATCAGTTGATGATATATACTTTTTAATATTTCAATTTTACTAAGGAGCTGTTATTTATAACAAAATAATAAATAACAGCTCCTATCGTTCAATCACACTGCAAAAAATACCTGTGAAATTTGCTGCAAAAATTGCTGGAAGCAATATTGCCAGCAGTTTTTCCCGTAAAAAAAAATCAGTAAAATTAGGTGTAATAAAAAAAAATACATCTAATTTTGCCGTAAATTTCACGGATATTTTTTTACAGTGAAATAGTGTTCTTTCACTGTCAAGAGGTAATATTTTCAAATCGAAGGACGTCTAGAAACAAATGGTGTAAAAAAATAAATGATAAATTAAGTAATTCAAAATTATCCGAAAATATCACATTCTTTCAAGCTCACTCAAGATTGCATGATTAACAGATCCTGAAAATTAAATTAAATTATTGTCATTAAAAATAAGTTATTGTCATTAAAAATAAATCTACTGTGTCTTGTGTATTTTTAATGATGTTAATTTACAGAATCAATTGTAACTTTAACGAATAATTTTTGTTATTTAACAGAATCTTTATTTTTCTAATCGCTAAAATTTTACACAAGATTCAGGATAAAGGATTACCCGTAGATTCTTTGTAATTTCACAGAATTTTTTTTAACAGTGCAGGTTTTTATTTATTCCTTTTTTATTGGAAAAAATTAAGGTCGGAACAGCGGCTGTTAAACCTCTACTGACCATGTGTAATTTAATATGATCAGTTAAACATTTGAAGTACACAACTATCTTTGCCTGTTGGTATTTCTTTTTAACCGCACTACAAGAAAATGTTTTAGATAAGACATCGTTTCAAATATGACGTGAATTTTCTCCAGTTTCTTCTTCCTCTTTTTAATATTCACGCGTTTGTTTTGTTATTAGAAAGCAGGTATTATTCGCGCCGTCTTAGAATTCACAAGAACAATTAAAATTATGAAATCAAAATATGAAGTAAATGACTCGTCAAAATATATTTATTGATTTAAACTGTTTCATAATAATATTATTTGGTCATTTTAGATATGAAGCAGTTTCTTTTACTTTCTGTTTTTAACGAATTTTATTGAATTTATTATTTAAAAGTTTTGTTTCTGTTTCTGATAGGAAATATTTTTATTTGCGCTTCCTTACCACTGACAACAATTGTTTAAAAGATCTTCCACAATGTGAAATGTATCGTTTAAACTTATTTTTAAATTTAAACTGTTTACAATATTGTTATTTTACAACAATTTCTTTCATTTATGACATTTTAAGCACATTAATTATTTCAAAATTATCTGTCTCTTTCAATATTCACGTATTCATAGTTTTTAATGAAGAAATTTTAAATAATTTCCTACTTTTAATATGTATTTATTTAATTCTAATTTGAATATGTTTTTTCTGTTTATAATAATCACGTGTAAATAAATGTTTAATTTGAAAGAAATATTTTGTGCTGTTATACATTTGGCATATTTAAAATAATAACCTTTTCTAAAATGTGTAAAAAAAAAATTCTAGAAATGCTGAAAATTCGAATTTAAAATGGAAATCAACCTTGTAAAAATGAGTTAAAAAAAGCTGTTTGCACATATTCAGTTTCTGTTGTATATCCTGTATAATTTTTTTTTAAATCCTAATATAGTTTTTGCTACTATAAAACTTTTTTTAATTTTTGTATTTTTCAATTCTTCTTCTTCTGAATCAAAGTTAATAGACATACAACGAAAGGCAGTTAAAGTATACTTATTTTCAGAAATCTGTGGCGTTTACGTTAAATCTTTTGAAATGTTTGAAATGTTCTATTTTTAAGAAGGACTTATTCTTCGTTATTTGAAAACTTTCTCCTTTTTGGAAAGACGTATTTCAACAATCCTTTCAAAAAGTTGAAGAACATGTACTAGTATCAATACTTTTTATGCAGTTAATAATAAGATTAAAGTCTTAAATATAACTCCTTTCATGTGAAAATATTTTTAAATCTCTCTACGGAAACTTTATCCTCTTCATACAAAGATCAAGCTTAAAATTTTCCAGACAGAAATAAAATCTTCTTTTTAAAAATTCATCAAATCAAATCTTTTCAAATTCAGTTAAAAATAAAGGGATTACTTAATACGTGAATTATTACTTATTAACTAAACATAGTTAGCAAGTGATAAATCACGTACTAAATATTCAATAATTTCAAGCATAATTTCATTGCTGAAAATTAATTGGGAAATTAATTAAATCGTGTAAAGAGATTAATTCAAAAATTTACTTGGATGTAAAGATTTAGTTTTACACAAAATATTTTTCTTAGAATTCTTAAAGAAGCATAGCCAATTAGACAAATTTTTTTACTCGCTGCTATTTGTAAGAATTAAAAGGCACACAGCTGCCACATAAAATATAAATGCCACATCAAGGTTTAGTACATAGTCTCGTTACTTTCAAAGTAAAATAACAGTTGAAATGAAAAAACTTCTTTAAATCACCATGAATCAGTTAATTGGTTCAATTAACTTATTTATGGTGTTTTAAAGAAGTTTTTTCATTTCAATTGTGGATAACACCAGCTTTAATTTTATATATTAAAACAACAGTATTTTTATTTTAAAAATATTTCTAGTTGGAATACGCAAAACTTTATCTTATTTAATCAGAAATTTTCTGTAAGGAAACACTGGTTCCGAAGCAATTTTTGGTCTGAAAATTCTTGGACCCTTACAAACCCTGTATATCTGTATTATAGTAAGGTAAGTGATACGAGTTTCGTAAAAGTTTATGGAGCTAACTGCATCCCGGTTTATATGCAAAGCTGTCATTTTCATTGAAAATTACTTTTCTAATAACACTGCATAAAAATGATAGTATTAGAAATATATTTTTCAAAAAAATTAATGTTTGAGCGATAAGTTACATTCGAATATTTATGTAATTTGAGACACATGCAGCTGAAGCCCAGTGCCTATTTTAGCTTAACACTAGAACTACTGCGAGCCGTTATTTTACGGCTCTAGTACGTTTCGGTCAAACCAAATTTTTTGTTATGAAATATATTTAAAAAATACAAAAAAAAAGAAAACATTAAATAATAAAGTTAAACTGTTTAAAATCCAAATTCTGGTGTGAATTTTTTTTATAAAACTTGACACAAAATTCCGGTAGTTTTAGTAATAAGTAAACACGAGGTTTTTGCTCTACCGCATGAGGAAAACTAGTAACTTATGGAATAAATCATTCTCAAAGAAAGCGAGTTCTCCAGTAATGAATTTTACAGCGGTCTTTTCTGTTGGAAAATAATTCGCGCATGTAAACAATTTCTAGTTTTACATAACTTTACTAGGTGAAAGAACATGTAATATGAGTTTTTTCAGGATTATTATCATTATTATTATTCTGACAAAAGTTAAAAGCAAATAAATGCAAATCTTGTAATAATATTTAATGAACCAAATTTAAAAACAAATCGCCAACGATTTTTTTTTGTCATATTAGAAAGAGAGCTTTAGGTGCTATAAAAAAAACATGAAAAATATCAGTTAACCTTTTTTATCACCCTGTTGCATATCTGCTACATATCCAATAGTTAATAGTACTTTATACAGTAGTTAGTTTTAACACACGATTTTACTTGGTGTTCCTATTTGAACACACCCATTAACACAAATTGATAATTGAAATTCTCAACAGGCGGCGATATTGAGTTAATCCCTCATGAGTTTATGATTTGAGAAGCTTCAAGTCCATATTCCAGAACTTAATTGAGAACTTTTTCAAATTAAAAAGCTGGAGTAATCCGAAAGTAGGTTTTTTAAAGTGATTTTATATAACTAAAAATTTTGTATTAGAAAAGGGCAATGTTTATGAGAAATATGTCAATTTCAATTCAGTTTTTATCTTGATGTGAAAAAAATACATTTTTCTGATCTTTTTTCGACATGCGTTAAAATTTTGATGTCCTTACAAAAGACATTAACACACACGTTACATTTTGTATGTTCTTTATGTTCTTACAAATTTTAATAAACTTATTCAAAAGAAAATTCTTGGAAAAATTATCATAGCTCAATCAATATTAGTTCTATGACTACAAGTTTTTCAAAAGAAGTGCATTATTCTTACGCTGATGTTTGAAAAGTTAAATAAAGTTTGTTGTTTCAATTTATAAAGTAGAGTGATCCCGCCAGTAGTTGATAATTTTTGTTCTCCTTTCCAGTAGTTGATATATATTTTTTAAACATTGCGGCATTTCATCCTGAAATCCGTTATTAAACGTTTCATTTCACATAGTATTTTTGTTTGAATGTTAGTCCACCAGATGTAACATTTATTCGACAATGTTAGACATGTCGGAAAAAATTGACGTTTTATGAAATTGTAATATCAAACAATTTAACATTGTTTCTATGTCATGGAGCAATGTACATATTAGTTATTCGATTTAGTCTTGTTTATTTGATATAATGTTAGAAATACTTCAAAAAATGCACATTATATGAAATTGTTCTTCTATACAGTTTAGCATTATTTCTAAAATGTCATAGCTCAATATATACGTATTATTTATTTGATATAATGTTAGGAATACTTAAAAAATGAACGTTATATGAAATTATTCTTTTATACAATTTCAATTGCAGTAATGAGAACAAACTTTAAATTCATAAATTAATAACATCTATTACAATAATTTTATGGCCATCATGAAAATTTCGCCAGAGATTAATTATTAAAGAGCACGAGAGAATAATGAAAATGTGGAAATGAGAAATTACTAAATCCGTTTACATATAAGTACCTGGATGCTTGGAGAATCCTTGCATTTAATTAAGTAGACGTCTGGTTTGTCAGATAGCATGTCTTTTGAGACATTTTTGGCGATAAAGTTAATTTTCGGCGTTGAAAGTTGCTGCACTCGGTTAGTAATTAGCTCATTTAGTTTCCATTTATACGTGTGATATAATGTAGAACACATATTTAATAAGTGGTTTAAATTATTCAAGTGTCTAAATATAGAGCATATTATTTATGTTCGAAAAAGAAGAATCAATTGTAATACAATTTGACCGTAATTAACAATTTTTCTATTTAGAATGCGGAACTTTAAGTGATAAAATTAGCATTCTATGCATACATATCAGGGCTGCGGAGTAAGAGTCGGATCCATTTTTGATCAAAAGAGTCGGTGTCGCTTAAAGACAAGTCTTTTTTTTTTGGGGGGGGGGGAGGGGGGGTTAGACAATATGATGTAAAAATAAATCAATTATATGTAATTTTAAATCTCTAAAAGGAATTGCTAATTTTGTATTATATCAGGCTGCCCATGTTACATATGCCCAATATACTTCCCGAGATTCGCAATAGATGACAATCGTTTTTAATTAAACAAAATAATAGATCCTGAATTATTTCTTAAATAGTATAATTTTCATGTTTACAGTATTTTTCCTTCGGATAATTTTTTTTCTGTTCTGGAGGACACTTTATAACATCAAAATGCTAATGATTTCTCTTTTTATATTCCATAGACCCAAAATACCAAAATTTCTGTTTTGTTTTCTCTTTTAAATTTCGATAGTTGTATTTTTGGGATTGCGCGAAATAATAATAAAAAAAATAGTAAAACTTATAATGTGTGTTTCCTATTTTCTGTCAAAGCTTTAAGAACAATATTAATATTAAAATGGAGAAATTTTCGCTTATTTTTCCTGTGTTCTCGTATAATAATATTTAACAGAAATACTAATATATTAGGGTGAAGAGAGGTAATTATCTCCAATTTTTACATTTTCAACACTGCTTTTTAGGTTCTTTCGTAATTATGTAAATACGTAGCACCTATAGTTCTCGCTCAGTCCGTCCGTCTGGCTGTCCGCATATAACAACGCAAAAACTACCCAACCGAATCGTTCGAAATTTAAAATACATAATTATAACATAATTTTGTCATGCCATTTCAAATTTTATGAAAATCAGATGCATAGATCAATTATAGGGACAATGAAAAATATTCCGTTACATTACGGTCAATGGGGAGAAAAGTTTCAAATGCATTTTAATGATGTTACACTCATTCGAACATAATAAAATTGACAGGAACCTATGAAGTACATATATACTAAAATATACATTCTGTGCAATCTGTGATGCAAAGAATAGTTATTATTAAATTACAGGGCTACACAAAATTATACCACTACATACAGCGCGTGTCAAAAGTTTAAGCACAACAGAAAATTTCAAAATAAAATTTTATTAATGGGTGAAAGTTACTTCCCATTTCACATAGCCTACAAATTGTAGTTTTAAAAAGATAGTTAACAGATTCATGTTATAAAATTTATCTTAAATAATAAAATTTATCAAAACAACAAAAACGAGTGTGTCAAAAGTTTAAGCACAGTGGTTTTTTAGGCTTTAGCAGAACAAGAATAAAAAAAATTAATACTTGATTATTGCTCCTTTTTGCTTAATTACTTTAAATATACGGTCTTCTATCGTTAAAATGAGGTTCTGTATTGTTTCTGGTTCATTTTTAAACCAAGCGTTCTCAATGGCATCTTTCAAATCTTTAACTGAAGAATACTGCTTTCCATTTGGATAAACTGCATGAGTGAGAATACCCCACATATTTTTATAGGGTTTAAATCAGGACTAATTGCCGGCCATTTCAAAACAGACACTGTTTTCGACTTGAGCCACGATGAAGTTGAGTTTGAGGTATGGATGGAAGCACTATCATGTTGAAATAACCATTTTTCTCCCCCTAAAAACCTCAGTAACAGGAAGCAAATGATTGGCAAGTGTCTCTTGGAAGTTTTCAAAGTTTTCACGACCACTGATGAATGCTAGAGATGTCTGACCATTGAAAGAAATACCCCCCAGACCATTACTGAACTACCATTATGTTATCGGCTAAATACACCTCGAGGTTCTTTGCGGAGATCATGCCAATAGTACTTAAACCCATCAGGGTCATCGAGGTTCCATTTTTTTTCATCACTGAATATGACATTCAGCCACTTTTCACCAAATGGCATATGCTCTTTGGCCCATTGTAATCTAGCTATTTTATGGTGTCGTTTGAGACACGGTAATCGAGCCATTTTACGGTATTTGATGTATTTGAATTCCAAAACTCTTCTATAAACAGTTTTTTTCGATATTTGTTCTCCAACTGCATATTTTATTTCCGAAAAGGAGTATTTACCAGTTGAAGCCAAATTTCTGATGCGGCTTTCTTCGCTCAAACTAGTCACTCATGGCCTACCTGAACACAAGTTTCGTTTAAAATCATTAACACGAGCCAAAATTTGATGAATACCTTGTTTGACCTTTTTAATGCACTTGCAATTTCAGAAACAAAATTACATTTTGCTCTCATACTCCAAATTTTTATCATCTCCTCCTCTGAAAATTCTTTCGACTTGGGAATTTTGTACTAACTCAAAAACAACAGCGGACTACTTCTTATACACCCAGAAATTGTTTGCGTGCGTAACCGTTTACATCAGACTGTAAAATTTGCATAAAAACGATTTTCTGCTTAAACTTTTGACACGGTCATTTTTCTCCTATTCTTAAACTCCATGGTTTGAAATAAAATTTAAAAGTTAATTTAAATGAATATGGTGTAAAAATAGATATTATTAACATATACAAGTCAGATATTGAAATAAAGTTAATAGTTAAAGTTTTATTTTAAAATTGCTTTTGACACGCACTGTACTACATTCCGCTATACGGGGAAACATTGTTTGGAGCGTGTTTTAATTATATTAAACTATTTCATATTTTATGAATATGATATACGTTGCTAAGGTGTAATAAAAATTACCTCCTGCATATTTACAGGAACACAAAGATTTCGATAACTATATTGTTCCCGAAGTACTGTCTACAATATCAGCAAGACCTGAATATTTTTAAATGACAATTCGTACGAACGCACCTCATTTGCTACGCTTCACGTGCAATTTCCAACTTTTTTACTTACCCATCATACGTAGTATAGGATAAGTCTTGCAATCGTTTTAAAATCGAAAAAAAAAATTTCGACGGATTTACACGTTTTAGACACTGGAGATTCCGAAAAACATATTTTTTGAAAAAAAAAATATGTTTCATCATGCGGTCCGTCTGTCTGTCTGTCTCTCTATTTATCTGTCTTTAATCTCCCGAACGAATTGAGATAGAGACTTGAAATTTTGGATGTACTTAGTATGTAAGTATGGGACGAAGCCTATTTATCATCAGTAACCTTGATTATCCGGAACTATTTTTTCGGACTCTCGAAAAATTCAGTCTGATGAAAGGTATATAAAAATTTTCGATTTTTTTTTTATATTTTAAGGAGTGATCGTAAATGGCAATAAAATAACACAAATTTTGCATAAAGAACGAAGTTGATCGAATTATTAGTTGCCGAGAAATCTGTAATCCTGTTTTCCACACTCTTCGATTTTTTATGACCCTGTATTTCAATCAAATTTCAATTCAAAGATATATTTTAATTGGAAATGAGACGCTTAATCCGACGCAATAAACTGTTAGTTAATAAGATTATTATTTTTGGAGTTATAAGGATGTTTCTTTTTCGCAATTCATTACTACTTGAGTAGTTTGTCGTGTTGTGTAATTTGTTGAAATAGGTTCATCAGCAATTCATTAATAAAGCAATACTCTGCATAATAAAAATATTTAAATACATATTTAAATTTTGTTTTGGAATAGCAATGAATTTTATACATAGTTTACACATGTTTTATTTTCATATATTATATATGTATACATACGATGGGTAAGTATTACGATGGCCCCCAACGACTACTTTTATTTGTTTCTATTTGGAAAAGTGGTTTTTCTAGTACATAGGAAGTAACTTTGACATTTAAGAACACTTCTTAAAATTTTAATTCTCATAACCCTTTTTCTTTTTTAAGTTAAAAGGATGGATATAATTACCCCATCAAAAACTAATAATAACAAAAGTGTGGGGTAATTGAAACCACTAATGGGGAAATTATGAACATTATATTTCCTCTTTATACTTGCCTACACACATTTATTTGGGGGAAATTAAGATCATTAGAACTCCAAACTGACAAATCCGTTTATTTAAAATTTTGGTAGACTTTTTTCAAAATTGATATTTGGACCTCACAAAGATTCAGACTATTGAAGGATACCTAAAATGAAAAGTACATTATGGAGGTTAATATCTAACGTAAAATTAAATTTTACCATTTACACTTTCTGCATTATAGGGGTGGTCATAATCAGTGTTCTCGCTCACATTTAACCAACGTTAGTAATTTGGATAATTGAAAATAAAAAACATTCGCCAAAGGAAAAAAGTTTTAGAAAAATAGAATTGCCGTGTAGCACAATATACAGGGTGTCCCCTCTCAACGGTGGCCAATGGCTAATTTCTAAACCGTTGGTCATAGACATATAGTTCAAATTGCAAAAATGCTTTAAAAAAGGCAAAGAATTGTTTTTTAAGCGATTTCGGTCAAAAAAATGTTTTACTAAAAAATTACGAAAATTAAATTTTTATACGGTCCCCCGGTCCTATAAGTGATATTTAGTAAAAATTTTTCAACACTCTAGCAAGTAATACAGAAAAGGTCCCATTCATGTAACATTAAAATTGATCGAGTTATGAAACTTTAAATTTCAAGACTTAAACCACTTTTCTATAGCTGAAAACGGATGAGCTCGATTGAGCTTTAAGGGAACGTACACTAAGTGCTTAAAGTATTATAAAGGGAGTCGATTTCCAACGCTGTTCAAAGGCTACTTCCTAAATTATTTGTCACAGGCATATAGTTCCAATTACAAAATGTTTTAAATGAGCGATTTAACTGAAGGCGCTGTCCCCGTATAAGTTTTACGGTAGTGTTAATTATAATTAATTAACTTCTAGATTGGTTATTAAAATAACTGAACACATAAATTTCAAAATTCGCTTTATCGAAAAAATCAAATTTTGGGAAATAGCGAAAAAACTTTAAATGCATCAATTGGTTTTCATTATAAATTTTGAGATTGAGTTGTTACAATAGTAGAGGTTTGTACAGACTGATAGAGAATTCAAAAAGCGATAAATCGAGTTTTGAAATTCATATCCTCAATTGTATTTTACGTATGTTTTAATTTGTAAGCAAATGAAGCTGATTCTTTTTGTGATTTTATTTTAAAAAGGTATGTTATTTTGATAAATTTTTATTTTATTTATAGTTTTCGTATGTAAATTTTCCTAGTTCAAAACTTTTATTCAAATTTTAACTCCCTTCCAAATATCTGATTGAGGTTCAATTCCCATACTTATTTAAACCCGATGACAATGTAATATTAATACGATTTTAGGTGCGTTCCATTTATTTATTTTATAGGACTACATCAAATTCTATTAGTTTGACTAATCCAATAGAGCTTTAAATATGTATCATTTTGTAACGATTTGTGACTGTTGCTTTTCATAGTTTAATTTAACAAAATTTCTGTTATTTTTTTACTTATATTTTTAGCACAAATTGCATATTTTACTTTAACATATAAATGTCAACATAAATTCAGAAACAACATTGTAAAAAATTTTTTTACTGTCAATGTTTAAAGTTAAATTTTCTATCTGATGTTTATTTTTATTTTCAGTAAATTTGTGGCTGACCCCTATTTTGCAGCAAAAAATATGCTTCAACTTTGAACAGCTATAACTCGGCCAATTTTGATCGCAGAGGAATGGGACTTTTTTTGTCTTACTTGTTAGAGTAGTGGTAAAATTTTTCTAAATATCACTTATAGGACCAGGGGACCGTATAAAAATTTAATTTTCGTAATTTTTTAGTAAAACATTTTTTTGACCTAAATCGCTTAAAAAATAATTCTTTATCTTTTTTAAAGCATTTTTGCAATTGGAACTATATGTCTATGACCAACGGTTTAGAAATTAGCCATTGGCCACCGTTGAGAGGGGACACCCTGTATATATATATATATATATATATATATATATATATATATATATATATATATATATTAATTTTTTAATTTTTATTTTTTTTAATTTTTTTTAATTTTTTTAATTTTTATTATCCTATATTAAGATAATGAGTTTTTACCACGTAAAGTCACAATAAATGTTACTGATTAAAGTTACAAAATGGTATTTTAAGTTATATGTTAATATGAATGTTATCACTTAATTCTAATTTTAATTATTTTATTAATTTAATTTTAGTTAATATCGATTATTAATTATTTTCTCCGGTTCAATTATATTTCCATTCAGCTTTATCTTTTTGGTTTGTTATGGATACTACTTAGTTTACATGTGGATTTAACTATTATTTTTACTAACGTTCAACTCCTTTTTGTAAAATAATAATATATATACTGCTATCATTTCCATGTGCAAAAATAGGGATAGTTTGTGCTCATGTTACTGACACTATTTGCTGCACGCTACTGTTTTAATATATATATATATATTTTCATTTTTTCAACTATTTATTACTCTGTTCCTTGTTTAATAATTTGGTTTTTGTGTGCTGGTAGCCCCAAATAAGTATTATTTTGCTATTTCATGGCTAATACGTGGATGAAACCGCACACTTCATTTGTAGTTCCAGAGCATTTGGGGCCTGATGATTCTGCTCTGGTGACTACAAATTACATTTGCATTCATTTTATCTATTTATTTATTCAGATATACTCGTTTCACTATTTTTTTTAATTACAATTCCATTCAATTCTAATTCTTCGTTTTCGTTTATTGTTTTATTGATAAAATCCATTGGTGAATCTTGTTTACTTTTAATGGTATTATATATATATATATGCTTGCTATCAGTATTCTTGCTATCAGTTATATTGTTCAATATTGTTATTTTAATGTTTACTGTTTTTAAAAATGTTTATACATCATGCACCTGGTACTTGATAAATATTTTCATGAAATTTAAATTGTATATATATATATATATATATATATGTGTGTGTGTGTGTATATATATATCTTAAATTTTTTAATGTACTCCTTTTTTTTCAATCTGTTCTAAAATAACCTAAGTTTTTGTAACTTTGACAACGATTGTTATTAATCTAATTTCAACTATACGCTTACAAATATATTAAAAATATATATGCGTGAATATGTATGAAAATAGAAAAGAAAAAAAAAGCAAAATTTTCACTAGCGATTTAGCTAATCTAATTTACTTGTTTACTCGCCAAATGAAGAATTTAGTCACAGTTTGGCGCAATGGCGAGCGTCAGCGACAACCTTGGTTATAATTACCCCCCTGGACATAAAGGACCCACCTGACCAAAAGCCAACCCGGATTCGGAGTCAGAATTGGAAACGAAGTCGTTAAAACTTCCGGAATCTTAGTCTATCATTTGTCCCACAGAATCCGCAGCCCTGATATAAAAGTCCATTGAGTAATAAAGAAAAAGAAAAAGAAAAAGAAAAAGAAAAAAACAGATAAGAAAAAAAATCTAATGCAAAACTTTTTGCCTTTTATTAGAAGTTAGAGGGAACGTCCATAATTTGAAAAAAGTCCTTCCGGCAATGCCGGGAGGAAGAGGTAGCTTTCATACACTTATTTATATATTATCTATTTTAAATTAAGTTATATTATTCAAATATACGAAGTTCGAATTAGTGAAACCCGATTTTATCAGATTGAATGCTAGTTTTTGTCAATACTGATTATTAATAAGAATTTTTAGAAATTAGTCATATTTTATTCAACCTGGTTTTATTTTCAGCGATTTAGAGAGTCGCCAAACTCCACGATATCATGAAGTGTACGCCATTTTAAAGCAACATGATGGATAAAATTAACCAATGAGCTTGGTCGAAATCTTAGTTCATGTGGACATGCACTCTCATATCGAAATCGATTAATATATACGAGTGCTGTCGCGGACAAATTGATTTTAATGTCACCCACATTAGAAATTCAAATTGCTATATCTCAGGCGTTTTTTAAGATAAAGATAAAGCAAAAAATACTCCGGAATTCATTATTAAGATAAATACATTCGAAAGAATCTTTTTTCAATTTCTAATTTTTATTTGTACATCATTATACATTTGAAAGTGCTAAAACTCAGCCATTTTTCAAGATATAGATGAAACAAAAAATGTCCTGGAATCTTTGTATCAAGGTCAAATACACAAAAGAAAAATCTTTTTCAATTTCACACCTTTTTGTACCTAATTTTAAATTTTAAACTTTTTTTTAAATTTAAATGGCCGCCATTTTGAAAAAAGATGGCGGATGGTGCTGTCTAACGAACTCGGTCGAAACATTTGTATGTACTATGTACATACCAAGTTTCATTCAAATAGGTTCATAAATACGATAATTATCGTATGACAAAAATCATATATATAAATATATTGTTATATATACAGGTGTCCAGTAAATGACTGACCCAATTTTGAGTCTAAATAACAAAAAAATGGCTTGAGATAAAAATGCGCGGTTTGCTGCATTGTTATCAGAATATCAATAAATTTTAAGCCATGCACTTTATTAATATAATATAATAATGCTGAAAATAATATCTCAGTCTCAGAACTGAGGAGGTTAAGTATAATACAGATTGCTCAGTCATAAATATTATTTTAAATCTCTTTCCAACCAACATGCCCTATTTCTGAAGCTGAGTCGAGAGTCGATTCAACATATTGATTCAGATTCGACAACATGTAGACTCAGATTCAGCCGAAAAGCTCATACCTATGAATACTAGAGTCATTTCTGTAGTCAAACAGCCTGTTGCCAGCTGCGCCATATTTTGTCCGAAATTCGAACTATATTTACAAAGTGCATGTTTAAAAATTTATTGATTTTCTAATAACAATACAGCAAACCGCGCATATTTATCTCAAACCGTTTAATTGTTATTTAAGTTCAAAATGGGTCAGTTATTTACTGGACACCCTATATACAGGGTGTTTCGCTACCAGACCGACAAACTTTGAGGGGTGATAATAGACATGAAGACAAACATTATTAAACGGGAAACCATGGGGCGCAAACGTCTTCTGTAGGAGCTAGGGGCCATTAAAGTTTGTGGTCCAAAACTTCAAACGATGATAAAAAACGGTGAAAAGGCTGGATTCGTTTGTGGTTTTCACTAAAATGATTCTTTATATCACGATTTTTTTAGAAATTTTTTTAAAGGTTACGTTCAAAAATTGTCGATAGAGGGCGCTTTAGACTTTAGAGTAACAAACAACTACTTTTTACCGTTATTTTGTGCATGGAGTTCAAGTTATACTAAAGTTTAGACTTTAACTTAAATTTTAAGCCCAAAATCGGAAACATTGGGATCGGGTAACTAGTGAAAATTGAACTGTGAACAGAGGGGAGAATTTTAAACGCTCATAAACATTGGACAAACTAATCGATTTTGTCGCGGTTTGCGTGTAAGTCATTCCTTTGGTAATTATTTTATTCAAAATGAATTACAGCTATGGTGTCCTCATTTTTCGATAGAGGGCGCTTTCGGCACATCTCCGACATTTCAATGGCATTACTCCTGGGTGTTTTACTACCAGAACAACATACTTCCAGGATGTGTTAGGGATGCAAAGACGTCTCGGAATCACATAGGAATGTAACTTTGGAAATGCCTTTTTTAGGAGTTACGGTTAAAGGAAGCAGAGAAAAAAGCAACAGAAACAACAGAGAAAGAGCAACACATTAATGTGAAAGAAAACAGTAAATTTAAAGGTTTTACTAGAAAAGGTGTTCAAAATTACGACCAGAAATACTCCGGCAAGTTTGACAGTGACGGTAGATGGCGCTAAACAGTAATGCGCGTGAACAGCGATCATTTTGAAGCTATCATTCGCGAACCGGTTCGAAAGGTAGCAGAAGGAAGTATTTGAACGATGAACAGCACGATGGGACTCATCGACATTTTACCAATGACGTTTGCTGACACTCATATGGACAGCGGTGGATAGGTCGTAGTGGCCTGGTTCATTGGCCTGCCAGATCGCCGGACCGATCATGCATGGACGTCTTCTGCTGGGGTCAAGTGAAAAGTTGGGTGTATGAGACTTCCGTACCATCAGTGGAAGACCTCGCAGCTGATATTTCTGTAGCTGCCATAAAGCTTTCTGAGATGCCAGGAATCTTTCAAAATGTGAGGAATTCCATGCGACGCCGCTATCAAGCATGCCGGACTACTTCTAGTCGTAATTTCGAACACCTTTTCTAGTAAAACATTTAAATAAACTGTTTTCTTTCACATTAACGTGTTGCTCTTTCTCTGCTGTTTCTCTTGCTTTTTTCTCTGCTTCCTTTAACCAAAACTCGCAAAAAAGGCATATCTAACGTTACATTCCTCTGTTATTCCGAGTCGTCTTTGCATCCCTAACACTTCCAGGATGTATGTTGATCTGGTAGTAAAACACTCAGGAATAATGCCATAGAAATGTCGGAGATGTGACGGAAGCGACCTCTATCAAAAAATGAGGACACCAAACCTGCACGTCATTTTGAATAAAATTATTACCAAGAGAATGATCTACACGCAAACCGCAATAAAATCGATTAGTTTGTCCAATGTTTATGAGCTTTTAAAATCCCTCCCCCTGTTCACAGTTCAATTTTCGATAGTTACCCGATCCCAATGTTTCCGATTTTGGGATTAAAATTCAAGTTAAAGTCTAAACTTTAAAATAATTTCAACCCCAAGCACAAAATAGCGGTAAAAAGTAGTTGTTCGTTGCTCTAAAGTCTAAAGCGCCCTCTATCGAAAATTTTTGAACATAACCTTTAATTTTTTTTTTACAAACAAATAGTGATATAAAGAATCATTTTAGCGAAAACCGCAAACGAATCGACAGTTTTTTCTGTTTTTTATCACCGTTTGAAGTTTTGGACCTTAAACTTTAATGGCCCCTAGCTCCTACAGAAGACGTTTGTGCCGCATGGTTTCCTATTTAATAATGTTTGTCTTTGTGTCTACTATCACCCCTCAGAGTTTGTCGGTCTGGTAGCGAAACACCCTGTATATATATATATACATATATATACCGGGTGTCCAGTAAATGACTGACCCATTTTGAATGTAAATAAAAAAAAAAAAAACTATTTGAGATAAAAATGCGCGGCTTGCTGTATTGTTATTAGAATATAAATAAATTTTAAAATATGCACTTTGTTAATGTAATATAATAATATTTAAAATAATATCTCAGTCTCAAGACTGAGGAGGGGAAATGAGGGGGTGGTTCAATCACAAATATTATTTTAAATCACTTTCCAACCAACGTACCCTATTTCTGAAGCTGATTCGAGAGTCGATTCAACATATAGATTCAGATTCGACAACATATAGATTCAGATCCAGCCGAAAATCTCATATTTATGAAAATTAGAGTCATGTCTGTATTCAAACAGCCTGTTACCGCCAGCGCAATATTTTTTTCAAAATTTGAACTGTATTAACAATGTACATGTTTAAAAATTTATTGATTTTCTAATAACAATACCGAAAACCGCACATTATTATCTCCAACCGTTTATTTGTTATTTAAGTTCAAAATGGGTCAGTTATTTACTGGACACCCGGTATGTATATATATATATATATGTCAACATTTGAACGGAGGGTGGTTTTGGGGTCTGGGGGTCATGATCGGTGAAAATATACCAAAATTTTCCGGAAGTGCTTTCCTCCGGACGGCTGCAATAGGCAGCTTTTTACTTTTTGTAATGAAAGCTACCTAACAGTTGTTTTATACTTAAACTAAATGTTGCATGTAAATTTTGGTGTAATTTTCGGAAGACGTAAACACCAAATCTTCATGCAACTTATTTCAATACTAGCTTTGTTATCTCTAAAATATCACTAACTAAGCAGGTGATACAGAAGATAAAATCAATATTAGTGCAATATATATCTATCTATATATATAACGTTATTAGACCACTCTAAACTGCAAAACAAAATTTTAAAACATACTCGGTTTAATCTCATATTTCGGATTCTCTCTTTTCGGTTTTCATCTTTTTAACGATGTATCAAATTACAAAAAATACAATAACCTACTCAAAATTACATAGGCTCCTAACCCTTTGCATAGGCTTAACACTAAAAAATTCATTGCTTAAGTGTTGAAATTGATACAGATTAAAATTGAGAGCTGAAATTGAGAACAGCTTTATTTGTAAACAAGAAAAAGCTATTTTGCAGGAATTTAATAAACCGAATTTTTTTTAAACCAAAATTCCGGTGCCAATGTGGCATTTGGGAATTAAATTCATTAGCATTTGGGAATGAATTTTTGTCCACTGTAGTGGACAGTATGCAACAAAGGGTTAATAAAAAGCGATAAAACGGAAAAGCGTTTTAATGAAGTAAAACCCTGAAATATCAAAATGCGAATGATGCGCACGTATAAAACCATGGCCAACTAGATCTATACGGTCCATTTATTTGAGTTTGATGTATGAAGTTTCCCGTCAGAGAACTCTGATACCTTGGCCAAGTTATTCTGACCCACAGAGTACGGAACAGAGAATCAACTTTCATACACTGTAATGGCAACTTGTTTAACATGGGATTACGCATAGACAGTAGCGATACGAGCGGATGACTCTGAAACTACGATCATAACATAAGAGAGGTTGCTAATTCGGCGAAACATCGCTTCCTTGGCGACAAATGATATAGGAAAAAAGAAAAAAAAATACAGCGACGGCTTGCTGCTTCTTGTTTTGAAATTTATGAAAGAATTATTTTAATATGAAATAACTTTGACGTATTCGTCTTGCAAACAATGCATGTGTCTCTTCTTAACATAACGATCTAATAATTTAAACTTGAAAATTCAAGAACAATAACAGTAATAATTACGAATCAATATAAGCGCGGAAATCGAAGATCAAATAGCATAAGCACGTGTGCAAAGATAATAAAATCACCATTCAGCAAGAAGTACCAAGCCAGAATATGGTTACAGTTAAACAGGAATCACGAGGATAAAAATCGCCAACGCGTTGGTTTAGTTTTTAAGTGATCCACTAAGGGCGTTCTTTTCAAGCCGAGTTGAGGCTCTGTCTGTACTCTGTGATTCTGACCAATCCTGTAAACCTTGAATCATAACAATGACCATGCGCAGAGAACAGAAATCAGCTCATACAATGCTAATTTGGGCGGGGTTTGCACCACGTGACTCAAGGAAATGGTCCAGGGTTTGAAGCTGAATCCAGCTTCACTTTTTCGGCGGTTTTTAGCGAAATGCGTAGGCCGTTATATATCTAGTTGGCATTGGTAAAACTTAAACACTGAATGCCAGTGATTTTTGATTAAGTTAGAATCGTTTTCAAACGAAGCGCCTAGAAAGAAGAAATCCAATTTCTTCAAAATTTGTATTGCACGATACGAAATCCAATCTAAAATATACACTAAAGAATAAAAAAAGAGAATATCCATTTTAAATGCTTTACAATTTATCGCTTTGCATCTTTTTAAATCATGTACCTTTTGCATTATTGTTGACTGAAATTGACATTTATCTTGTAATACAAAATTGCGAAATTTTCATAAGTTAGAGGATCAGAAATGTAATTTATCGCAGTCACATTTTAAGGTATTTTTTTATGCTTCTGAATTTTCATCATATTTCTCTGAAAATTAATTTTATATCAGAAGTGAATGATATGAATTTCAAATAAATCACTAGAGATTAAATTTAAAAAATAACATTCGAAATGCGAAGAATTGTCAATATGAATTAAACCGTAGCATTCTAATGATGACTGTTTTATTCGAAGTATTCAAAATTACTAAAAGAATAATATTAACTCATTAGTGCCTAGCGTCCCATTTTTGAGACAGTTTTAAAAAATTCAAGTAAGCGCTTTTCACACCAGTAAAAAGGAGGATAAATCAATACTTACTTTCTCGAAACAAATTTCACTACAAATTAAGATAGAAGCTCTTCTTGTTTTAAAACTGGTGGGAAAATGCGAAATTTGAATTTTAACGAAGAAAATTATTCAGGCATTAATGGGTTACTTAAACATACATATGCATGTCATTCGGACATTGTGCGATGAGAAAATCAAAAATCGTTAAAATATGGCAGTGTACGCCGAAAAACGCGTTCTCTGCCAGAAATCTAAAATAAGAAGCATGTGAAGTAAAATATTCTTTGTAAACAGAACACAAAATTTTCAAAATATTTACGGATCAAAACTTCTGTATAACATTTTTACAGCTTACCTAATAAACAAACCGTTTACCGCATAATTCTATCGCTCTTCGATTTTGAGAAAATTAATTTTCAAACAAGGGTCTTATTTGCTGGACACCCTGTATATTATGATACATTTATATTGTAAAGGTGAGGGTAGACTAATTCAACGCAAAAACAAAAATTAGTATTTGCGGCCATTTCATTAAAGTTCGCATTCTAGTGTTCAAATAATGTAAGAAACAATTTAACAAAAAAATAATAACTACTTGTGCATTTCGACGTAATATAACTAAAAAAATTAACACAGTTAGATTTTTTTCCTTTTTATTGTTCATAAAAAAACATATTTTTTTTTCCTTAATTTTATGTTAAACTTTGAAGAATACTTTTGCGTATAATATACTTAATAATATATACAATAGTGATGCAAAAGATGCTATTATTTAAGTTTCTACGTTTTAAAAATAATGCTTAATAGTTTCCATAAGTTTAAAAAGGTCCATGCTCCCTTAAACTAAACAAGAATAAAAAATCATTCGTCGAACATAAATTATTAAACACTTTCCATCACACTCAGGATTTGTAATCAAACGTAGAAGTTTATCAATATTAAACCTAAGGAAATATTTCCGAAATGCATAATCCATTTGAAAATCCATGTCCTGAAATAATGTCAATAGTCAAAAAATATTCGATTTTTTTTGTGCACCGCTGTATATGATCTGTAGGTCTGTATATGTAACACATACAAATGCAGTTGAAAATTCCTCTTGAAACAATTCCTTTGCATAAACGTAAATGTATTTGAGATCAGATCAGGTAATGTAAAGGAGTGCATCCCTGTATATGATCTATAAGATTTATATAAATTAAGTAACGTGCAAAAAACAGTAAAATATGAGACCAAACATAACCTTCATAATCATGAAGTCCGACAAGTATATTTTTAAGTATTCGACATAAATTCTAAAACTATAAGTGTCCAGTGATTAATGACCATATACTATAAATAAATCTATAGGTGTTATATAGGACTGCACATACTTCGGATATTTTTCCGATTACAGGTGGTAATAGTTGGAATTGTCTTTTCAGATGAGTTATGCATTTTTGAAATTCAATTTCTTTCTTCAATTTTTTTACAATATTTTGAAAATTTTTGAAGGTTTCATAATCCATGCTTCATGCATCACGTTTCCGTTCTTGTTAAGTGCATTCGTAATTATGTAAATACGTGGCACCTGGATTTGTTGTTCAGTCCGTCTGTCTGTATGTTCGTCTATCCGCATATTACAGAGCAAAAACTATCCAACCGAATTATTTAACATTTTAAATATATACAGGGTGATTATAAAGTCCCGGAGCCATTTTTAGTAACTGATAAAATAATAAAGATAGATTAAAATTAATAACATAAATGGTTAGATAGACTCAAAAAGTTTCATGACCCTTGTCAATGAACTTTCACGTGTCTAGAATATAAAATGCTAGAATAATAAATATTAGCCTCTGTGGATGACGACATGTTTGCCGCTATCTGGCGTGAAACTGACTATCAACTTGATATTCTCCGTACGACGAAAGGGGGGCACACGTGGAAGTTCATTGAGAAATATCATGAAACTGTTTGAATCTATCTAATCATTTATGTTATTAATTTTAATATATCTTTATTATTTTTTGAGTTATTAAATATCAAAATGGGTCCGGGACTTTATAAACACCCTGTATAATTCTTACATAATTTTGTCGAGTCCTTAAAATTTTCTGAAAATCAGATGCATAGTTTACTGAAAGGGACAATCAAAAGTATTCCATTGCATAACGGTTAATGGGGGAAAAGGTTTGAAGTGTATTTTAATGAGATTACACTTTTTCGAACATAATAAATTTGATATGCATCTATGAAATATATACTAAAATACACATTATGTACAGTATGCGGTGCAAAGAATATTTGTTATTCTTTTACAGGACCACACAAAACTATTCTTTTACATAATGGTATAGTGAGAAACATTGCTTGGAAACATTTTATGAAATTAAAAAATACCTAGCTGAGGTTTACTACAAGTTAATTTCTGTATAATAGAAGGCAGATAATATTTACAGGGACACACAAGAGGTTTCGGCTACTGTAATGTATTCAAAGTACTGTACATTATTATGTAAAAATCTAAATTTGTTTAAAACATCGTTAAAGTACGAACACACCTCATTTTCTACGCTTTACGTGCAATTTTCTACTTGTTATTGTTTGTCTTTTCATTCTGTGTCTCCTTATTGGCACAAAAATACAAAAGATCTACGGAAATTGTTAAATTAGTAAAAGCAGTCTTTATCTAATGTAGTCTAAGCAGTCTTTGCATTTCATGAATAAAATTTGTCTTTTTTGCATATTAATCGATTTAAAAAAGTCGGATAAATTGAAATTTCTTCTCGACAAAAACATTCTTAAAAAAATTCTGTGTACAAAATAGGTTAATTGTATACAAAATCATTTTTGTTTCTTTTGTTGTAAAAGCAACTAATGAAACTAAATGCGTTTAAGGTGAATGCAAATGGGCAAAACAACCAACCTCTTTTAGCATTCAAAGCAGTTTTAACAAAGAAAATTTGCCTTTTAAATTTAGAAAGAGGTTTTTCTTTAATGATAAACGCGACTCGGGCTTTAAAACTTCTTTAAAACCATTTTGCAAAGGAAATGTTTTTCTACTGAAATAAAAAGGGTATTTTATTGTAGTCTCTTATACATTATAATAAGATTATGTTGTTCCTAAATTCTTTTTATTTATGTTTAATATCTGCATTTTTATTTATTGTAAATAGGTATTTTTTTAGAAAAAGACTAACGATTATTTTGTCAAATTTATATATTACAAGCAGACTCGACAGACGTTGTCCTGGCGCTGACCCCCAAAAATCAAATAAATGTACATAAATATAATAATACACACAATAAATACTACATTCTCAATTTAATTCCTTTTTACAATTATGTAAGAAAACTATTTTCCACTTTGCAGTAGTTTTTGAAGTCGGTACAATTTTTGTTAGAAAAGTTTATTTTTCTCTTTCTAGTTAAAAGTTATCGATTTCCTGATGTCGGTTAATTAAAACTATAATACAGGAAAAAATTATTGCAAATTATACACGTATGTCAGGAGTGGGGTTAGAACTCGCGATCTCTTTCTTCAAGAACTAGAGCTTAAATCTGGCGCTTTAGACTGCTCGGTCATTCCGTCCTCACCCGATACAGCGAACTTATTCAACACTTTTAATTAGCGAAAAATCACTAACTATTCGTTTTTGCCTAATTACTAAAAAAGTACGGAATCAATTTCGATGAAATGTGAATCTAAACCATTCTCGAATCCTCTGGAACACGCACACAAAATTTCATTAAAATCGGTCCAGTCATTTAGGAGGACTTCAGTGACAAACAAACGCACAGAAGATTTATATAAATAAAGATATTACAGAAGTAACATGTTTTAAAACTTTATAGAGAACAAGAATTAAAAATCTGTGTCTGTAAAGGCTAATTTTGAAATATTCTGCAAAAAGTAAAGAAAAATACCCCAACAATAACTCGAAGAGTTGTTTCTTAATCTTGTTTGTATGTTAGATATTTCTTTCTACAACTCATACTATCGTCGTATGGGGCAAAAACCTCATATTTTGACAATCGAAACCGCTTGTATTGACCAGCATGCCATTTAAAAAATATTCATGATTGAATAGAATTTACAAAATTAGATTTCATTTTTTCACAATTTTATTCCGTTTGCTTTTTTCATACTATTATTGAATCGATAGGGAAAAATGAAAAGATTTAGTTGTGTTTGTACTAAACAGTAAATTCTGAAAACATTCCTATAAAAATGTATGTTTTTATCTTCTGTTTTCTTTTCTTTTCTTTTTTTCGTATTACAGATTTATTATTCAAAAGTTACTTTCCTATTTTCTTTAAAAAAGAAAGGTTAATTCTTAAGTAAATTGATATTGTCATGAAAGCCTAAAAATACTCTTCAGAAATTTAAAACTTTACGTAAAATTCTTAATTTTACTTAAAATGCTTATGAAATTGCCAGAGCAGTACACTGTGAAAACTATAAGGTTATTAAGAATTTTCTAAGAAATTGGGATGCCCAGAGCTTTTTAAGTGACTGAAAAAATTTTATACAACTATACCGCGTTACAAAAAAAAAGTATTTATAATGTACGCTTGTAAAAATGGTTTTGTAGTTTTACATCTCTTTCCTTTATTGTGTACAAATAATATTTTAATAAGTATTCAGATTTTTACATCTTTTACAAATTCAACTTTTATATATTTCCTTTCTTTACAACGCTGCAGTGGGAGTAATTTAATGTTTACATTTCTGAAGTCATGGTTGAGATTATAGATTTTCGCGCTCGGGAAAATTAAAGCGTAAACATATCATTTTCTATATAGTTTACAATTTTTAAATTTATCCTTTAATAAAAAAAAAATTAGGGATGACCTTTGCTCGACATGACATACTGGAAATTTCATGGGATATTGATGTAACAGCTAGAGGCATTGCTGCTCCTCACCCCAAAAAATCAACATAATCATTGCCTTTATACTAGTACATCAACTGCGGGAAATTTTACCGTTGAAAAAAAATGGCTTGAGTCTGCGCTTTTGCTCCAAAAATCGAAATTTTGGGTAAAATTTGTCATTTTTTGACATTTTTTCAAAAAAAATTAAAAAATTTCTACAGAGCTGGTTATTATTTAAAAGTGTTACTTAAACCTTTATATTTATCTGCTTAACATATTTAAACTGTAAAACAATATCTGTAGTCTGTATAATTGGAGCAAATCTGATAACTTTTGGTAAAAACCAGCGTTACTTCTCTATTGGAGCATACAATGAAATGTTGTTTTGAATGCATTTCGTACCTATCTGCTTTCAAAACTATTCTGTATATAACTCGTAGATGTGGCTGCGTTTCATATCCCACCCGTCTCAGCCACTCAGAAATCTAGGCCCAGTGTTTTATTTTTGTATTGAATTGTTATTTTTTTCCCGAAGAAGGGCATAAGTTTTCTATGTATCAAAGTAGGTAAACTCTTCTTTGTTTCAACTGACATTGGATGCTACTGGTGTGACCTGCTGCACATATATTTTTATACCTTGTATAACAGAAGAGGAAGATGAGTAATATATTAGGTATGTTCTTAATTGAACCTATTCAGCAACCTATTATCTTCATTAAATTTTCATACAATTAATACATTATGATTGAGAGCTCTGTTACTACAACATTTTTTCAATCAATTACGTTATATATATAATGATATGCCTAAAAATTGATTGTTTGAATTCAATTTCTAGTATGTCATCATTTACTGTACCTATTACATTGAATATATGCTGAGAAGCTAGCTGTTTAATATTATGACGATCGTCACAGAGGATTGCAAACAAAATTTGCGTGTAAAGCAACAATATTTCGAAAGAAGTTTCAGTATTTGTTTTATGTCGTTTCCTGTGTTTTTTCGTAGTCGAATAATTTCTAATAAGTTTTTAGACCTATTCTTTAGATGTGTATTACATTTGGTATAAAATATCCCGCGGTATAAAATTTTATTATATATTTTGTGAGTGAATCTATGGACTCTGATTGCCAATCTGTGCTTACATAAAAACGGAAAATTTTATTCGCTTTATGGGCTGTTTTTTTTTGTGCGAGATGTTTTCTAAATTCCTATTCCCCATTTCTTCTGAGAAATAACTTTCCTTATGAATTAGCTTTGCAATCTCCGACAGAAATTTCTAGTCTGTTCTGAGTATCTTTTACTTAATTTGAGAGAAAAAAATTCAAAATTATTATCTCTTTTATAAAAAATTGCAATCGAAAGTAATTAGTACGTAGACAAAGATTTTCATTATTAATACAGTGAATCCATGCAGATTATAACGTTTTACATCGACTTCTCTAATAATTGGCGCAGAAGAAATTCACTGGAGTTTAAGTAGCATATGATCCATTATTATACACAATTCAAAGTTTACCCAATAAAAAATGGTTCACAGCGACAAATAGAATCCTCCTAAATTTAAATGAGTACTTAGTCGATTAGAGTCTGTACATTCTCTCAAGTTTATGCCCAGGACAGTTCACCATCAAATATTGTTCACTTATAAAATAGGGATCTAAAAGTTAATGGGAAATTACCTAGATACGAAAACACTTAGAAAACGGCATAAAACTAATGCAAAAAAAAGTTATTTACAACAACGGTTGCTCTGCACGTGCAGGACAAATTACCATTGCAATTCTCTCTGACGATCACCAGAAATCACATTAAACAGCTCGCTTCTCAACATATAAAAAATGCAAAAGTAGAATAAATGATGGCATACTTATAAATGAAATACCCGAAATCATCTTTGAAGCTGGTCATTACGTAAAAAATATAATTGACTGAAAAAATGTTGTGGTAACAGAACTTCCAATCAATTTCATCAACTGGATGTAAGTTTGATAAAGATAATAGATGGCCGAATAGATCCCCTTAATAATATTTCCGTACATTACTCTGCTTGTCATTTTTTGTATAAGCTGTAAAAATATACATTGAGATAGTCACAGCATCATGTGGATACAAAGAACAGATAAACTAGGTGGATGCATCGAAAACATGCCAAATTTTGATAAAGAAAATCACAAATCAGTATATAAATAAAACACTGTACTAAGATGATCGAATAGTTGGGATGGATGGTATATGAAATATAACCACCTCCACGAAGTATGTCCAAGGTAGTTTTGAAAAGAAGACCTGTATTAAAAACAACAATTCATTGTATGTCCCAATAGAGTGGCAATGCCGTTTTCTTACCAAAATTTGTCTGTTTTGCTCCAGCTATACGGAATAAAGATATTGTTTTATAGTTTAAATATGTTAAGCAGATAAATATAAATGTTTAAGTAACACTTTTAAATAATAACCAGTTCTGTAGGAATTTTTACATTTTTTTTGAAAAAATGTCAAAAAAGTGACAAATTTTACCCAAAATTTCGATTTTTGGAGCAAAAGCGCAGACTCAAGCCATTTTTTTCAGCGGTAAAATTTCACACAGTTGATGTACTAGTATAAAGGCAACTTTTGACACCTACCCGTTTTTGATTTTTAAAAATTAATTTTTTCGCTCCACCCTAATGAATATATATGAGGACCCCAGAAGCCAAGGGGTATAAGTGACAAAATTGAAAAAATTGAGTTAAGTGCACAGGGTATCTGGAAATATGCTTTTTTCATTTCAGGTAAAGAAATATAGATCATTTTCTGATTATTTGGGGAATTATAGATATAAACCATTTTTTTCGAAAAACAAACAATATTGATTAATTATACATTTAAAGAAAATTGTACTCTATTTTTTAACAGTTATTGAAATGAGAGTTCAAAGGTTAGAATGCAACAAGCAGATGTTTCCTATTTCAATTTAGTCAATTGTTATTGATGTTCCAATTTAACATCAATTATCTTTAAACTCAATTTACTCCAAATCGACATTTTGTCACTTGTACCCCTTGGCTTCTGGGCTCCTCATATGTCATAAGCTAACAAGTAGCATGTTTTTCAGCAGAGCAGGTTTCTCGGTTATAGAAATGTTTATTTGATAGATAGCAATCGAAAAACATTTTTTTTCGCTATAAATTTTAAATAGGTAATCAAAAATTGGGTTTAAACAAGAACGAAATATCATGCGACTAAAATAGTTTGCGAAACCTTTTCCATCATATTTATTATACTGTGATGAAACTTCATTCTTTTTTAACGTGATTTCTTAATAAAAAAATTAAAAAACGTCTTAAAAACTCAACAAACTTCAAAATACAATTTTTGCAATTACCATGAATAGTCGGAAAAATATTGAAATATTTTTTGCAGACGTGTAAATGATATGTAGCTTTTTATCCTAATATTCCAAAAATTCGTTCAGTTAAAGGGATGGCATTGTATGGCCTTTCAGAATTCAATAAATCAATAAATGAAATCAAACTTTAAATCTATTCTCAGACCTGTATATGGATTTATATATATATATGTATATATATATATATATATTACATGCTACAAAAAGTAGTTTCATTTCAAAACACGTATCATATTTTAAAACTCTTCCAGAATTTGTTGTTAGTTCATAGGTAGCAGCGCAGCTTAAATCTTTTGAGTGTGCCTGTGAATGAACGATAAATTCTAAGCGTATACTATTCTACAATTAGCCTCTGTACTAAACATCAATGAGTTAAAATAGTGTAATATCATTGAAAATACATAACAAACTATTTTCCCCTCAGAATTTGTATGAATTCTTTTGAATGGCCTGTAAATAAACAGTAAATGTTTGGCACCTCTAACGATTTAGTCAATCATCCGTTTCTAAATGAAAGGAGTCGGGAATTGCAGATCAAGCGTAGCAAATGAGATGCGTTTGTACTATAACGAAGTTTTGAAAATTTCATATATTTGCGTAACAGTATGCAGTACTACAGATGGAATAGACTATTTGGAATATCTCAATAAGTTCTATCTGCGTTCTTTTATACAGGAAGTAGCTTGTATCAAACCTCAGCAATGCATATCGATTTTATAAAATGTGAATTAGTTTAATAATTAAAACGCGCTCCAAATAATATTTCCCCTTATACCATTATGCAGTGGAATACATTTGTCTGACCGTGTAAATCAACAACACACAGTAAAACACAGTAAATTAATAACACACATTTTTTGCCCCACAGATTGAATATTTTAGAATATACTTCATTGAGCAATATCATTAAAATGTACTTGAAACTTTTTTTTTCCCATTAGCCGTCATGTAATGGAATAATTTTGATTGTCCTTGTAATTAAATCCGGTGTTCATAAAATTTGAAAAGACTCGATAAAATTATGCAGCAGTTATATATTTTAAATTTCAAATAATTAATTTGGATAGTTTTTGCTTTGTTACACGTGGATGGACATGTGATGTCGAAAGCAATATGACATCACATATTGTTATTAGCTTCCTTTTTTTAAAAATTAAACTCTCAAGTTTAAAATTTAAACTATCTTTTGCAATTTCAAATCAATTAAACCTTCCTTTTACTTTCTAAAAAGAATATATTTACCTCTTTTCTCTTTCCTTTAAATTGCAGTTACGTAGGTTCTCATGCTTAACCGAGGCCGTTAATAAAATAAATCAAAAACAAAATTTTTCTCATCCTAAAATCATTTTCTGAGCCTGCATACTTTCGTTTGTTCAAAGAGTACATTGTAAGATATTTTAAAAACCATATGCTCTTTTGCAGTTACTCAGTCACTTATTTAATTCCTTTTCAAAATTAATAGACATTACAACTCCTTTTTCAGCTTAAAATATAACGCTCTGTTTATATTAAATCGGCGTCTGACATCTGTGTTATGCATTTAGAAATATTTTTCTCAGCAATCAATGTTGGCATGCATATTTGTACGCTGATATTTTAATCGCCAAATTAACGGTCCGGTTGGCATGTTTTTAATTTAAACTTTCTTTATGAACTATACGTATAGGGTTATTAGGATCTAAGGGCAACCACATTTTAGCTCGACACATTTTGGCTACCTTATTTGATGTCAGGAATCATTCTATCTCTGACCGTTCTGCTGTAAGGATGTAGAGCTCCTGCATTGTATGTTTACAGGGGATCACTCCGCGAGAGTGTAAGTTTTACCTCTCCTTAATAAATGCCACATACATACTTGAGCATTTTCTTCATAGAGTCTCTTTTTCCTGTGTTATTGCTGTAAAGTACTTTTTAATAGTCACGGCTGTTTGTTTTTACGTCTCAAGCAGTTAATAAACTTTAATTCCCCTTCACCAAAAACATGAACGAAAAATAATCGCCACAGGACAGACGGACAGACGGACCGAACGACGATTATAAGCAATAACGTACAAATCGTACTTAGATAATTACGAACGCACCTAAAAGCCGACGTGGAATTAAATCAACACATAAAATTTACATTTTAATAGGCTTCACTGATAATTTGAAGAATTTATTAAGCCAAGATTATAAAACTGTTGTACATATTTATTGTAGTAAATTTAATTATTTTCAAAATTTCGTTCCAAATTAAAACACAGACCATTTTTTAATGTGTTTAATGCAAAGAATTTTGATTCAAAATGTCAGTGTACTTTATGATGCGTTCGTTATAAAATAGATTTTTTTGTAATATTAAATTATAGACTTTTATTTGTGAATATTTTTAATATCTTATTTTTACTTATTCAGTAATTTTACAAAGAGATATTGCACCTTTTTAAAAATGCATTGAAACGCAATGATCCACACAAATTAAAATCTTAAATGGCTTTTTCTCCATGTTCATATTTTCTTAGGCTTCTGTAATACTTGTCTTTAAAGTCTTAATAATTTTTTAAAAAAGTAGTGGGGTTTTGAAACTAAAATTTATGTATATTTTTAAATTTTAATTAAATATGTAGCTTATTTTTCAAAATGTAATTTTAGTTGAACATTGAAATGTTCAGTATTTAAATCATATTTTTTTTAAAGATATAAAATGTGAAAAGTAAACCTCCACAAGAAAAAAAATTGAAATTTATAATTATAAATTATTTTTAATACATTAATATTCAAAAATTATTAAAAACTTTATGCACAGTATAGGGTGATATAATTATGTTTTGTCTTAATGCCAAAAATTTGTATAAGAATTTGTATAAATATTGGTGGTTTTTACTCATTTTCTTCATAAAATAAAGAAATAAGAGAAAAATAAAGAAAAAACAACAAAGAAATAAATTCTTTTATACATAAAATAGTTGCGTTCTAACTACTTATTTCTAAAAAAGAATTATATGTATTAGGTAATTTGCAAAAAAAATGAATTTCAGAAATAACTACTACATGCTGATATTTTTTATTGAAACTTCTAAATTTTAGTCATATAATAAACTTTATAATTTCGTGGAATTTTATGAATTTCAGCTGACAAGTTGGTTATTATTTCGGAGGGGAGAAGAGGAGCTGGAACAAGGTGTCGTTTTATAAACGCTCTTAAAATTCTTTAATGAAAAAAAAAAAAAAAAAAAAAAAAAAGGAAAAAATAAAAGAAAAGAAAATCCTTTTTTTCCCCTGAACATGTATTTGACTTCTTTTGTACGCTAAAGTAAAAAATTTTAAAAATAAATCGATAACACCAATGGTTTTTAAAAAGAAAGGCCATATTAAATATTTTTAACGTACATCAAAAAGAGAAAAACAATTTTCAGTAAAATTCGGTAAATATTCCAGATGTTTTACAGATATCAATGTATGCAGCTTGGTGCCTGTCTTAAGATTTATTATGAACTCCTGAATAAAGTTCATGAGAGTGTGATGCATTTATATTTAAAATTTATCTTTTTCAAAATTATCTCTCTTTTATATTCCCTTATTTCTCAAAATTTCTAAAACATACACTCATTTTTATATGCAGGCATGAAATATTACTTGAATTTCGTGAGATTTTAACACATAGAAAATTAAATTAAACATACATTTTAGACATGCTTAAATAAGGGCAAAAAAATATATTTTAAGGAAAGTGTACAGAAGAAGGAAGCTACGAAAATCAACTTTCAGAGGCAATATTTTAGATAATTCGAATGCATTGTGCACCCACTAGTTTAACATTAAACAAGGGAAATGTAAGTTGACTGACTATAACAGACAGTATAAAACGCACAGTACTTTTATATGTTAAAAGAAAAAAAATCTGTAAATATTTCTAAACATCACAGAAAACACTGCATTCAAGTCTGAATTATTTCTTAACAGGGCTCGGGTCACAAAAATCTTTATATTTTCTAAAAAAATATTGCATTAAAAGTTTTTTTTCTGTTTTAATTGACTTTTAACTTTTCTTTCTATCTTAATTGAAACCAAAACTATTATTTTTTTCGTCTTGGTTTGATCTCAAAATTTAGCTTCCAAGCAATGTGTTTTTTTTAATGACTTTTTCTAAAAATGCGGTTTTTTCATCTCTGTTATTTAAGTCGTTGTAAGCCAAAAATAATTAAAGTTAAGTGGTTCAAACTTCGAACGTGTCTTTTTCAATTGTCTCTTCTATTAATAGTCGTATTCGTCTGTCCTGTCTGTCTGAGCGCAAAACCCATGAGGCTGGAAAAACTTTTTTCCTATTTAACGTAGAATAACCTGAAAAATGAAAAAAAAAAATCTAATTTTTCGCTGCACCCGGATATGGATATCTCGAAAAAATCCGTCGGTAATGAGCGAAGAAATTAATATATATATATATATATAAAAAAAAACATTTTTCGTTCTAAAGAAGTCACGAACACGCAAGTTGCACGAGAGAACGTGAAATTCAAAGAGTTTTCCGAAATTCCAAAATTTAATTTTACAGCCCGATTATTTCTCGAAATATCGTTCAAAATCGATTAAAAATTGCTTTATTTCATTAATTTTCCCAGTTTGTACAACAATGTAATGTCTGAGAAGAATGAAAATCAAAACTACAGTTGTGGTATCACGTGACTTCTTTTATTAGGCGATTTTTGAGAGGTTTAACTTTTTTTCTATACATCGCAGAAATTCGAAAATTGAACTATTAGACATAGAAAAAAAATATACTTTCATATTTTCTAAAAGTCATGTCCTTAGCCCAATTTAAACTAATTTATAAATTTTTATCGAAATCATAAAAATTTATTTTTTCCTTGTATCAATTTCAATGTCAAGCGATAAAAACTGGTGAACTCAGGATTTTTATACGGAAGCAAAAACTTTTTAAGCCTCCATTTTTGAATTCGGAAGGCGGGGCACATCCGACAGCGCGTGCGTAGCACCCCTGCTATATGGTGTCGAAGTAAAACCGGGACACGGCTCGAGGTTTGTTCGCTTCGAGGTTTCCTCCCTTCGTGATTTGTTCGCTTCAACATTCTTCCAATTCGAGATTTTATAGAAAAGTACGGACCCGCTAGTGGGTGAACTTTTACTGAAGTGAAAATTTTACTTTAATTTTGATTCAGAAAAAGAAAAATATTAACTTGTGAAAAAAGGAAAAAAAAAGTTAACTTGAAAATGTGATTTTTTTGCTTAAAAATTACATCATTTTTTTAAATATTTACTTTAAATACTTTTAATTTTTATATAAATCAATATTTAAAAAAATTAATCAAAATGAAAGCTAATATATTTCTGTTTTTTTTTCTTTTTTTAATGAAAAAAAAAATCTGCAAATAATATTTCTAGTTATAACGATTTTAAACTATCCAACTTTAATAAATTTTATTAAAGGAAAAAATTCTAAAAACTTTTATCATGAGACTCGGTTTACAAACAATATGGTTAACTATCACAAAATATTTCATAATTTTAACTCAATGAATAAAAACGATTTTAAAATGTATCCGGACACAATTAAGATATAATCAGCTTTATATTTTAGAATTTACATGGACATTTTGAGAAGATACTTAAACTGTAGGATATATTTTCTCATATTAGAAAATAGAATCAGTAGCTTGCACTGTTATTTCCAAATTTACACGCGACGTGTGCAAATTCCCCATTCTCTACATGCTAAAGTCAAACAAAATTATACCCTTTTCCCTTCATAAAAGTGATTTGTGCACGTCACATACACAAATAAATTTGTGTGTTAAAATTCATTCTGAAACTATACGTTTGTGTATAGTTTAATTTTAAATAGACGTATATGTATTATGATTCTATTTTGGTTAAAAATTATTTTTCCATATGCTGTATCTACTATATAAGCTTAATCATGTATGCTTAACAGTTTTATCGTGCGCGGTTAATGATGATTTTAATGATTTGAATTCACGTGTGGGTCATTTTCTCTAAACAGCGATATTTTTGTCTCTGTTTCAAAAATAATGAATAAACTTGTATGAAAATTAAATAAACGCTGGAATACTTTAATTACATGTTTTTATGTATGAATAGCAGGATAAAACATGCCATTATTAAATATAAGCCATTTAAATATTTTGTTTTTTATGTTGCAAAAATGTCATTCTCCTGTATGTCCCTGTCATCACCTTCACACAAAAGTAGCCCTTAAAAACAGATCATCGGAATATATTTGTAATTGTTTTTTGGTTAAATTATTAAACAATATCATAGAATACTAAAATTTGAAAAAATAAAAACTTTTCATTTTTTGTATTTTTTTTTTTTTTTAAATAATATAAAATACCGTTTTGTTGTCATTCCTCTGTCATAAGATGAAAGTAATGATTCTGAGCTGTGGCAACAGAATTTCATTTGTGAACAATGCCATCATCAGAGAATATATCTTCAATTCTTCTTTTTTGCAGCATTAAATCTGGACAAGTAAAGCTTGGTGATTTCCAGTTACGTCTTGTTGGTATTTTTATTAACTGTCATTACCCTATCTCTCTTATTTCCCTTAATTTTTATAGTGATGGCTGAATCAACGATTAATCCTTATTTGTAGTAAGTTTTGAAAGTTTTATTTAAGTCCAATTTAATTTTGTGTATATAGTTAAGATAGTATACAAGCTAACATTAATTTTGTTCATTCCCCTGAGTTCATTCCCTTGATATATGTAAGGCAGGGGAATGACTATAGTCTCTATTTTTCACAAATTATGAATATTTATTAGAAAATTTCAATTTTTAAATATTTTATGTAATTGTCACACAATATTTGCAGTTTTCAAAGTAAAAAGTGCATGATTTTGTTAGCTCTACTCATCAAATGTTAAAAAATTGCTCTTTAAAAAGTTGGATTTTATGTATTTTTTAAGTATATAATTTGAGTAAAAATAAACACTCACTGCTCTAAAAAAGCAAATGAGTCGGACAAAGCAGGTTGATTACATGGTTGTGAAGCATAAACTTAATTAGATGGTTTGTGATTATAATTTATCAGATTAAAAAGACATTCTCAGGCTTAATTAAAAACATTATTAGCTCATTAAAATATAAATTTTCATAGTTTTTATGAGGGTTCTTAATAAAAAATACCTTTTAGATTTATAATGGCCTCTAAAAAAGGAATAAATGACCAGAAAAAAATTTGCATGAGAAAGCAGCTGGAAACATTAAATCAGTATCCAAATTATTACCTAGAGGTCAGAGAATTCAAAGGAAACGATGGAAGATAAATCGAAGAAATAGTCCTGCACAAAAGAAAATTATCACTGAACACTAAGATTCGTACCTTACTGAAGATATTGTCTCAGTTGAACATGATGAATTCCAGTGGTTATAGCCATAAAAAAGCAAAGAATGCTCTAGCCAAGTAAGCCAAAAGAACAATTGTCGTGATCTGTTAAGAGAAAATGACCCATGTTACTGATATGAAATTTTAAAGTTTAAATTTAAATGATTTTTGTATTTAAACATATTTTCCCGCGTAATTTTATGGACAGGTCTAAGCCTTACACGCTAATTGCCCCTGATGCCCCTGATTAAAATCCGTAGTGGGTCAAAACTCCTAAGTTACCTATGAATTATACCTTAAAGTTGCCTAGTTAGTTGAAGGTCAGGTAATTTGATGAAGACCGATTCGCATGTGGAGATGTGCATACAGTAATACAGTAAATCCACTTTAAGTAGCCAGACTATATTTAGAGACTAAAATTTACAAAAATGAAAACGTAAACATTTTTTCTGTTTGTTAAGATACCATTTGCAAAGTAATATATATATATATATATATATATATATATATATATATATAATTATTTCCTCTATTGTTTTTACAATGCAAAAAGAATAAATAAAATATAAAAGCTAAAAAAATTATCCAAGCTATGCTTATTGAGTTTCATGTATAATAAAATTTTATGTGCAAAAATATTGTATTTTAATTATTTTGTCCATCAAACATTCTTTGTTATAAGTTTGCTAATATAAATTCACAACTGAATTAAATATATATACAAACCCTTGGTTCGTAGGAGATTATAATAATTCCGCTTTAAGTATAGAACCATAAAAAGCATACTATAAAAAATTTTCACAAAAGTATAGGTTTGGTTTATAAAAGCATTCATGTGTCAGTTACTATTAAATTCGTTTTAAGCTATTATGTTTTTATGTGTGTTTTGAAACTGTAAACATTCATGCATATTTTTAGGTGTCAACTAAATATTTAAAAGTTAAACAGATAAAATGAGAAATAGATAAAATCAGAATAAAACATCGACAGAATGAATATGTTTAAGTTATAAGTTAAGTTAAACAATGTTTTAAAATGTTTCTTTCAAATCAATTTTACATGCATAAGTTATATACGACACTTTAGATGAATAAATGAACGAAAAAATCTAATGTTTATGTCATATTTTAAGGAAATAAAATGTTAAAGAACGGATTTCACTTGAATATTTTCTAAAAAAAATATGTTTCATGTCCTCTTTCCTGCATTATCATGCTTCTGTTTCCTTGAATGCATTTTGACAATATGAAAAAATAGAATGTTTTGATCAAAACTTATTTTCAAAAACAAGCATAATGCATTATATTTAAATTCAGAATTGTTTAAATACTGTCACTTTAAATTGTATTGATGCATATTTTATGGTAACATAACTTCTGATTTTGATTGTAATGCAATGCTAGTTAAATATAGTGAATAAAAAAATTGTATGTGCATGTCATCTTTGTACAAAAATTATCCTGAAAACTGCAGATTGGATTTTAAAAAGTGTATTGAAGTTCTTATATTTTTAAAACAGGTATAATATCAACAGTAATTTTTTAAAACAAGTACCATATTTAAATCAACATTACATATTTAAATCCTGAATCTTTTAAATAATGCTTATTTGAATCCTAATAGAGTAAACTTTTAAAACAAGTATTATATTAGAATATACATTATATACAGGGTGTCTCCGAATGTCGTGCACAAATTCGAAGGAGAGGTAGAGAAGATCGTTTCAATTACATTGGAAAAGCATTGAGGTAAATTGATTGGTAATACAGTATGAGAGTTCTGGAGGTCGGCATAGTGTTGCCAGTGAGCTGCTTTATCTTAATTAAGATTTTTTCATTGGCTTTCTTATTCCGCGCTTGTTCGACACAGCGTGTGGCTTTAACAGAACAGAACGCCATCTCATTATAGAAGGTTTATACCTGATTATTTGGAAAGACATTTCGAAATAAGTAGATTGAGCATAGTGATTCAGTCGTTTGACCTCTTAGATTACCTGATTTATCTCCTTTGGATTTTTATTTCTCTGGGGTACCATGGAGAGCCTTGTGTGCATCGCGCCTGTCAATTCTGAAATAGACTTGGTGGCACGAATATGCACCAAGTTCTGTTACAATCAGCGAACTGCACTTTCGAACATGACCGATAATCCATCGGTGTTGCATCGGTGTCGTTCGTTCATGCCTGCCTGTGGCCAAAATTTTGACCAGTCGAGTTAGCAGGTCAACTTTATCCACCATGTAGTCCCAAAATAACGGCCATTTAAAATTGTCAAAAACTTTTAAAGTTACAATAAATGGGAAAATATATAGGAAAAAGTTTTTTCTGAAGTGTTTGATTATACAGGGATTACAGAGCATTTTTTGTTATGTCTTTATCTATAA
The DNA here is from genome assembly GCA_964019185.1 of Maratus speculifer. Lineage (NCBI taxonomy): Eukaryota > Metazoa > Arthropoda > Arachnida > Araneae > Salticidae > Maratus > Maratus speculifer. Next base: position 536,889 of record OZ025301.1, on the reverse strand, counting down.
AAATTGCTTATTGCAATTTTGCAATTTGAATTTTTAAAGTGAGTGACATTTTGAAAAATCTGTTTGCCAGTGACAGCACTCGGATATATCAGCCGATTTCGATGTGAATGAGCATGTGAAAAGCACTTAGTAAGATCTCGAACAAGCTCATTGGTTAATTTCACACAACATGCTGCTTTAAAATGGCAGGCACATCATTATATCGCCGAATTTGGCCATCGAATATAAATCGCTTTAAAAGAAAACCAGATTGTATGAAGTTGATTAATTTCTCGGAATTACCATTCATATTCAGTATTGATAAAAATAAGTATTGAAACTTTTATTATCGTATTTCACTAATTTGAGCTTTGTATGGTTGAACAATTTTTTTAAGTAAAGAACATGAAAGCTACCTCTTCCCCCGCAGCAGTGACCGGAAGGACTTTTTTAAGTGTAATTAACCTACCTACCATGAATGAGTCTAATAACTATATGGGACCCATAACTATAATTTGTTTTATACGATTCGAACCAGAACTTTTTTCATAAAGAATGTTAAACAATAGATTCAGCGAAGTAAGTCAATTGAATACATTAAAATATTTTAAATAACAAACCTGGTGTGACATGTTTTTATCAAGACTGAGCAAAATTTGGACAGGGTAGGAAGGTTAAAACACGTTGTACGCCAAGAATATTGTTTTTTATAAAAAAAGTATTTTAAACAGTATTTCTGAAACTGACTTTACTCCGCATTTACATATTTCCTATCAAAAAGTTGCCAGAATGCCATTTTATTAATCCTACACCCTAATTTTATTACACACCTAATACCCCCTAATTTTACACCCCTAATTTTATACACCCCTAATTTTATTAATCCTACTACCCTATTAATCCTACTAATAATACACATTTAATATTGTAAAACATTCGTTAATATTATGTATTTTCCGAATTTCGAAAAATGTAAATGAATGATTTCTGATAAAACATGGAGCTATTGAAAACTCTATTTAATTTTCAATATCCATATTAATGCTACAAACAAATAAAAACACATAGATCATTAGATACCCATTTTTTTGTCGAGTTACGAACGACATTACATTTTGCTGAGATTGTATATTATTTCGTGATAGTGACTCTATACATACTTTCTAGAATTGTTGTTTATGAATGGATCGTAAATGTTTGATGCAAATGAGTCATTTTATGTAAAACAATAGCTTGTAATATTAATAAGTTTTTTATTATCTATCTTTCTTTCCTTCTATCTATCTATCTATATTTTTGGAGGCGTATCTAAATTCAGTGAAAACATTATTCGTAATTTTTTTAAATATATTTTTTACATATGATTCATGGTAAATGATTTGAGAAGAAAAAGTAATAACACATTCTATCTTTAGTGCGGGAATTAATGATGAATTGTTATAATTCTTTTTTGACATTAAAAAAAATTATACACATATAATCTCTATAATCGACCGTGAATGGCTACTACAATAATGTAAAATAATAAAATTTAAAACATGAATATTCAATAATCATTTCTCACATGAAGAAATTATAGATCCATTCTCAACAATCTGAAGAAGAGAACATTTATTGCATAAAATGGATAGTACGAGGCATTTTTCTTTCAAACATAAATTATTGGATAAAATAAACACTCCGTAATAAATGGAATAGTTCAAAGAATAGGACATCGTGATTCCCTCCTCCAAAATTATTTATTCATTTCCACATAAAAGAAATGTAATAGTTCTCTTAAATAAATTATTATAAGATATAAAAGAGAAATGTCAAATTCTTTAGAAGCATTCAAATATTAACAGGGTCAAAAAAAGTCAAAGAACAGAGTACTTTTGAAATTATTTAAATGTTCCTTCGCTGCATGCATGAATTCTGATATAAATTACCAAGCGATGCATACAAAAACGAACATAAATTTTGTAATTCTGAATCAAATTTGTTTTTGTGAAGAATAAAAAATGATTCGAAGTTCGGATTTTTTTTTTACTCCTTGTAATATTATAAACTATTTATAAATTGACTATTTATTTTTTTTCGCCCAGTAAAAGAGACAAACATTACTTGATCCTCAAAAATATAAAATAACGACATACGAATTTATACTATAATTTCTTCAGAGTTTTCCACCATTACGAAACATGTTCTTGTGATGTAACGCATGTTCTATTTTATATATTTCTATTAATATTTCAAATGTTTGTTCCCCCCCTCTTTTAAAATTTAATTTTAAAAGAAAAGCAATTTTAATAGATATTTTTATTGAGTGTTCGTCTCCAAATTTCATATAAAATAATAATAATAAATAGAAAATTGTTTATTTAAAAACTAATTTATTATAGAAATAATAAATTAGTTTTAAAATATCACTTCATTTCTAGATTTTTTCTTCCTTACTTTAAACGAATTATATATTTTTTCTGTTTTAAATAATTGCTATTTTTATTTCCTATCATCTCATTTTGTCTTGTATAAAGAACTTAATTTTTACCAATTGTGTAATTTTGTTTTAGGGTTTTTGTGTGCTGCGCGGTTTTCGCCGCGAGCGATAATTGTTGTATTATTGACAACACTCATTTTAAATTTTCTCTATTGCTTATTATATAACGGTCCTTTTTACGTGTCGTTTTTTAGCCCGGATTGGGAGTCAAGACATGCCAAGACATTTTCTCTTGGCGTTTGTGAAATGTAAAAATTTATTGAGATTACGTTTTGTCGTGGACAGGTCAACACGCACAATTCGCAGTTGTTGAAAATGAGAAAAGTTTTGTTATTATGCTAGTGAACGTTTGTGTTAATATACTACATTCCTGGTTTTTTGATATGCTCATATTTCTCGTATTCTGCAAAAATAAAGGCAATTAGTCGAGATCTTTAAGAACTGATTTTCTTTATCAAAAATGCTTAGATCATTTGTATTCCAGAAGAAAAAGTTAAAATGGGTCTGGTGTACTACACGATGTAGAACAGCGATTACAGCCAACTCACAAAAGATGTATTATTATAATTATATTATAATTATATTATTATATGTTATCTAAAATAATAAAGTTAAATAACTTAAAATTATATAACTTTTTTTATAAACAGAAATATTGTTAATAGGATTTAGCTAAAAAAAAGTTAGATGAATATAATTTAGAACATTTTTATTTAAAAATTATTTCACCTTTAAAATCTTTGGTTTATTAAGACACATATACATATGCATACATATAAATTTTACTTTTATGTCTAAAACTCATATAAATATTCAAAATTATTTTCTTAAATGAAAAAATAAAATATACAACAAAATACAAAAAAAATGAATTTATAGCTTCAGGAGTTGTTTTAAAAAAGGGTCGGAAATACTGAATCAAATTCTAATTTTCTTATTTCATGTTTGATTCTTATCCGCATGAAATTCACCCCTAAGCTAGATGAAGATAACGAAACATCTTTGTGGCTCGCCAATGAAGTATTATGAAGTAAAATAAAACAGAATTTACATCTTCCATAACAATTATTTCATTCTTAATAATAATAACAATAATAATAATTAATGAACTTCAACTCAGGAGCCTCAATGCAGCTTTGCAAATCATTGTCTTTAAACACACTTTGGGTCATATTCAACTTCCTACAAAAAGAAATTTAAAATTTTCAAATGAAAGACAATCGAATCTCCCATTTTTAGCTCACAGGCTATCATAGCCTGAGAGCTTATGTGCCCGTCCGTTCTGTATGTATGTGCGTTCGTGCGTAACGCGATAACTCATGATAAAACTATCCAATCCACTTGAAATTTTGTATATAAGTATATCCTGATAAGGCGCTTCCCTGGTTAGTTTTTGGAGTTCATTCAATATGTATAAGAGGGGGAACGGGGGGCTCATGCCCCTCCCCTAATTGATATAAACGGGATTTTCATGCAGAATTAAGTTTTTGTTCAAAATTCAGATATAGGATCATTCTGATGAGGCGAGTCCGTGGCTGTTATTAGGTGTTCATTGAATAAGTATAAACAGGGGGAACGGGTGTTCTAATGCCCCTCCCCTTAACTTGCATAAATGGATTTTTCAATCAGAATTGTCAGATTTCGTTCAAATTTCTGAATAGTTTTTGAAGTTTAATGGTTAAATATAAAACAGTGGAATAACTCCTCTTAAATTATATAAATGCTAAGTGGGTTTTTATTAAGAATTATCCGATTTGCTCTGAATTTTGGATATAGATTTTTTATATGATAAAGCATGTATTTGATAGTTTAGGAAGTTCAATGATTAAGTGTAAAAAAGGAGAAAGGGGAGAGCTGTTTGCCCTTCTTATTTTTTTTTCGAAAGGAATTAACGAAAATACAAGGCTGTAATGTACAATTAGTATGCGTAG